>CM076965.1:65196594-65201594 GCA_039105355.1 Benthosema pterotum
CCCAACCATGCACCGTAGGGGCTGCGAAGCTAAACACGACGATGATTATGACGCGAAGCGTCACGGCCGGTGAAGCCGCACCCATACCATTTTCGGTTACGGGACTTTTATTAGGCAAGTAAAGCATCAATAATAACATCAGTTGTTGTTGAAGTTGCAACAGACACGCAGCATGCATAAAGCTAAAGGTCTGACTCAGAGAGTTTTCTGTTTTCAATGATGAAATGCTGTTGGTTTAGTCACAGCTGTAGTGAGGCAGTAGCAGTAGCAGTGTTTCAAATCATTTTAAATATAAGCACTTTGATTTGAAATGTCTTATGGGTTGTTTTGCGCATGCCATCGTGTTTGGTGGGGCAGACTGGGCATTTAGGGAGGCATTGCCCCCCCCATGCACATGCCTAGATCAGAGAAATGAAGAGGGCTGCTGTTGCTCACACTGCACTGCTCAATGACAGCTGACTTAGTAATGATCAGTGTTGGGACATGTGCACTACATAACTTAATCTATTACATAATATATTACCAAAATGCAGTAACTTGTAATATAAATATATTACTGAACAAAAAAAATCAAATATATTATACTTTTCTTTCTGCATTACTGCATTATTTTCAATATTACTTTCTGTCAATATGTCTCGTTGAAAATGTTTTTGTGAGATTATCTTGACAACTGCAAAAGTTAAATAATTACTTATTTTCTATAAATTATTTATTCAGGAGTGACATTTTTTCAAGTTTTTATATGGATTTGACCAGATACCCAAGTGCGCTTGCTTTATTGGAGGTATGCCACTGGCCTACGCAATATTTGCTTAATAGTGACACTAAATATTTAATTATATATTTAAGTAATATGTAATAGTAATATTAATATATTACACTTGCTCAGACAGTAATATTGTAATATAATATATTGCTTTAAAATGAAGGTAATAATTAATAAGTAATATATTAACAAGGTAAAGTAATATTCCCAACACTGCTAACGATCATAACAAGTCATAACAACAAGACTGGGCTGAGTAAATGGTCAATAAATGGTGCATTTATATACACCGCCTTCAGTCAGTCAAGGCGCTTTACATAGATTATAGGGTCCAATTTCACACGCCAATGTCAGCGGAAACCATGCAAGGTGACCTCGGGTTCCAGCCTAATTGTCTGGCCAGAGCTCTGCTTGACTTGCATTTCCTCTGACATCACAAGCATTTTTGGCGGGAACACGGTTTGGTGTTCTAAGCATTACTAGCTTTTATTAGCATAACTTAGCTTCATTAGCATTTCTGCAATACTTCGCATTAGCATAACTTTGCATTATTAGTATTATTTAAAAGACTTAGCATTACTTAGCCTTATTAGCATTATTAACATAATAATTACCATTATTTAGCATCATTAGCATTAGCTAGCATTACTTAGAATTATTGACATTACTTACAAGCTCATAGCGCGCCACTCGTGGCGCGGTATGGAAAATGGTTCAAATATGGCACAAATCTATAGGACAAACTGAGTTAACACAGCCACGTGGTTCCTGATTGAATGTTGTTCAAACAAATGTGAAATAGCGTTCTTGTGTTTTTGTCCTCAAACCAACCACAGACCAATCAGAATCTTTGGCTCAATTTCAACCATCATATGCTCCGCCTATATCTGCCAGACTGATTTGCAAAGTGACATTTCAGATGCGCAGAAGGCAGCGAATCAGACTGGATGCCAGGCTAACCGACCGGCACGCCGGGGGGCAATCCAGGGCTACCTAAAATAATCCCCAGAAACAGTGCATCGACATACAAGCACACAGAGTGCTCGCAGACAGGCTATTTTTCGCCGGTCGAAATCCAACTTTTAAAGCGTGGGTTTGAGTGACGTATCTGTCAAAGCCGTCAGCCGCCGGCCGCGTCGCCCCGCTGGGACCCGTGTGACGCGCATGTGACGCGCATTTGACAGCTGTCAATCAGCCGTCGTCGCGATCGCGCGGACAGTGCAAAGTGACAGCGTTTCCTTTCTGGGTTCGCCGTCTATATTCAGCTGCAAGTGGGGTTGACTTTCGGTGAATGCGACTACGAGAAAAAGCAAAAAAACATATATATTCAACTACCTTTTTTCACCCCGAACTGAATTTTATTCGATATTTGACCAAACTGGGAACTGAATCGTTACCAAGGAATGTCTACACCAATGTGTTTCTAAACTGTCTAATAACATGTACTAAAATGTTGAAATTCAACTCCAGTGGGAAACCTCATAAAATCGTAGGTCAAAGTCAGGATACTAGTCACAACCTATAGAAGGCAAAACATGCTAAATATGTCGCCATGCTCTATGTAGCATTTGATATGTCTAACTAGGGGGTTTCCATGATGCCAGCATCATGGAAACCCTGTGATGCTGGCATTAGTTTGACTAAAAGCACATTTATCATGACGGGGTATGTCTGTTTTCAGCCCAAGGAGTTGTTGTCTGAGGGAAACTAATGTTTGGAATGGATTCAGCATCAACCCATAGTTAGACATGTCACATGCTACATAAAGCATGATGACATTTTGCATGTTTTGCCTTCTATAGGTTGACCGGTTTTCATGAGGTTTCCCCACAGGAGTTGAATTTCAACATTTCCGTACATATTAGACATCATTAGAAACCATTAGAAGCATATTGGTGTCGAAGTTTCGTTGATTTAACTAACTAAAGATAGCGAAGAGAAAAAAGGACGCAGCTCTGACAGAAAGTATCTGGGCAAACAAGTCGCCGATGACTCAACACGCAGTGGGCATACCGTCTGCGATGGAAGAGGTGAGATGTCTCGGCCTCTCTTCCTGCCTTCTAAAACAAACGATGACCAGGTTTACAGCTCCGTCCAAACACGCGACCCTGGTGTTTGCTTGTCTTGCCCTTAAGGCACACAGTTTCTACAGAGCGTTACGCCAAGGTGCAGGGCTAAGCATCCTGCTAAACGTGAGTCAACTCTCTATGCGTGCTACAGTATGCTGCAGGGTAGCAGGAAGGCTCAGCCCAAATAATACTCAGCCCTGAAGTATAGACAGGGTTACGCTGTCTCAAACTCTTATGTTCACTTCATGGGATCAGTCCAATGGCCGCTCTATGTTTTACCATGTTAATGATCTTTCTTTTAGGTCCTTTTTTCCTGCGAGTGTACAAATGGAACCAAGTTTGGTTCACATTTGTACGCTCTCCGGAAAATATTGGAAATGTCCCTCTTTTTGTCCCTCTTTCAGGCAGCAACAGCCCTCCTAAGAGCTCAGTTTTCTGAAAAGGTTACAAATCCTAGTCATCTGCGGGGGCGGGCTTATCCTAGCGATAGATCGATAGATTTTGGTTTCGTATACTGAAGAAAAATCAGGCCAAAATTTTAAGCTCTAGGGTAAGTACCCTATGTTCTCCCTGTGTCCCCTAGGGTAGGTACTACCTAGTAGGTACTACCTAGCCTAGGGGGACGCGGTAGGTAGTATAGGGGACACGGGAAGAACATGGGGTACCTACTAGGCACGCTCACATGTTGAAGTGAAACGCTGGAACGTTCTTTACCCAAACTGACCATAGGGGGCACGGGGAGAATGATGGGAGGGTACCTACTAGATACCCACATGCTCCCCTATACCCTTACATGTTCTCCCCATGTACCCTAGGGTAAATACCCTCACAAAAACATCCAGTAATCCTGGTCTCTATAAACTATCCCCCTGGCCAGCCAGGGCGCCTGATGGAACTGGTCCGGTGAATAGAAACGGCTTGGACTCCTCATGCATTGCAGGAAGCATGAGAACAGTCCCTTTTGGCTGGGTTTTCTTCTGCATGCTTCGCTGCAGTCTAGCGTCTTCCATTATACAGTATATAACAGCAGGGTTGGAGTAACTAACCAAACTGGCAACCGACGGCACGCCATAATCACACAGTGCAGCAAAAACAGACGACAGCGACGTCCACTGAAACCCAGAAACGGAGGGGAAAAAAAACTCAAAACTAAAAATGTAATGATGATGTTTGAGGCCAACCATTCTGAAGTATAGAACCGTGACATTTTCTGGGGAAGCGTTTACGCTTCTGAAAAGATGGCCTCGAATGACTTTCTTCTTCTTAAAATAACGATATATGACTGAAAATAGCCAAGCGCGCTAGCGTGCTTTTTCCCAGGTGACACGCACGCGACTGAGAACTTCCATCTTGAACCCTGAAAGATGACAGATCTACAAGCTCGCTGCGCGCCACTTACAAGCTCATAGGTCTGCCGTTTTTTTGAGAAACGGTGAAAACGTGGAGCAAAGCTTTTGAATATTCTCATTTTATCGTGGTCACTCGGTGTAATTATAAAACAAAAGCTTTGACGTTTTTAGTCGACAAACTCAACAGTGTTGTCATGGTACGGGTAGAACACAGACCTGGCCACGTGCACGCATTCATACACCCACACAGACACAAGTGCACGTATTCACTCTTACTGTTTAGATTAGGTTGGATGATTGAAAAGTTTAATCAGATTAATCACGGCTTCAAAATTAATTTAATCATGATTAATTTGAACTACTGAAATATGCCCTGTTCTCCTGTCCAGGATTTGAACATTACTCTTTTTTACTAAATATTTATCAAAATAGGTGTGATCTACAAGCCTCCAATCCTTGTAGATACCTCGAGCTACACTCTATGGCTCTGGGTGCAGGGAGACACACAGCTACGTGTCTCAGTTTAACCGTGCTCTACCCATATGTTTCAATGAGAAAATGCTCAGTGAGTTGAGTCAGTGTGCACAGGCGTTAACTGTGTTAGAAACAGTAATCTGATGAATCAACTAAATTAATGAATGACATTAACTCCTTGGAGTAAAGACGAAGTCTAAAGCATGCAGGAAGGCAACGAGCAATGAGGAAAATTTGCATTCTAGAAACTGGCCGCATTCTGAAAAGACAAGCTTGCAACGCTGTGAGCTTCTAGATTGGGATTTAGTCAACAAAAACTAGACTCGCACCGTAACACCC
>CM076965.1:65204094-65209094 GCA_039105355.1 Benthosema pterotum
ACAAAAATGGAATGCAATCACAGCCTATCATCATCGAGGACCCCCGTAGCAACGTTGCAACGCAAAATGCAACTTGACGTTTCTGTGCAGTCAGCAAGGCAAGCAGTACACGCACACACATGCGCACACACAGACACACACACCACACACGCACCCGAGTCGATGTGTGCAGCGGTTGCTACCTAGCTTATGAAAGTTAAAGGGATTGTGACATTAGTCAAAAAATGTCATCTATTTGCTGTGCTCAATACAGGGGCGTAATCTCTGTCTAGGCTGCAAGGCTGTTTTTTATCAGAGCTTACATGAGGACGGACACAAGATTACGCCCCTGGCCCCTTTCACTAAGCCCCTCCCCAAACTGCTATGGTCCAATCACAGCTACGCATAACTTGTGGATAGACAAACCTCTCCACCAATAGTCTTCCTATATGATAAATCATTGTTTTAAGAATATATAAATAAAAATGTCTCACATATTTTTTTTCCGGATTTGGAAGAGATTTTGAAGGTCTTTGAAGGTCCAAAAATGAACCAGTATTTAATGTGTATAATGTCTATTATACAGTATTTACAATGGAATGAATGGGCCTGGCTGGAAAGTGTCCAACACTGGGGAGAGGGCGTGGCTTAATGCAAGGTCTATTACACCCCAAAAAAAACCCAAACCTTTCACATTCAGTAGATGTTCTGTGGTCTGGATGAGGTTTTCTGTACTATGATTTTCCTGCTGAATGTGATGTCACATTCTGCCAATCCCAAATACAGTATGTCAATGCGGGGATTGTGACTGTCTTCACCCTTTTTTTGCCCTGTTTTCACAGCAGCTCAAACGCCTGGCAAGGTCCACAGAAAGCTCCAGACCGCTCCAGACAAACCCCCCCAATGTTCAAACGTTCAGGTTTTTCCGGGTGCAATTGAGATCATAAAGCCGAAAGGAATAATGGAAAAATAAATGAAAATGCCACAAAACATTTAACCTCTGCTATCTCTCTCTCTCTGAACAGGACGTGTCAGAACACACACAGAACAACTCTCTCTGTCTAAATCTCCTCAGGCAGTGTGTCAAACAGTGCAGAGTCATCAGTTTAGAGAAACAGCAGCAGCATGCCGTGTTCACTGCATAAACAGCCTGGTGTTGCCAACTTGGCGCATTTGTCGCTATATTCAGCGCCTTTTCAGATCCCCCTGGCGCCAAAATTAGTGAAAAACTCCTGGCGGAAAATCTAGTGCTTTTTTGCTGGTGAGTTGGGGTGAAATTGGTTAACAGACGCCAGAGATAAAACCCTCGTTTTTCACCATTTTTCCTCCTATGATAGAGCCCTCCTTCCTTCCTAGAAAGGACCATTGGTAACCAAATGGACCCTTATAGATCTGTAACTCTTGAGAGCGTAAAATGAAACCAAACGGACCCTTACGGGTCCGTTTGGTTTCATTTTACGCTCTCAAGAGTTAAATTATGTTTAAACACCTGAATTACCAAATTTTCAAGAATCTGCAGTCTGAGAGACGAAACTCAAGATCAAATGGCGGTGGCTAAAATGCAGAATAAACAGTGGGGCCCTGGTATGAAAACGGTTGAAACCCCACTGCTCTAGCGCATTCTAGTGCATTTTGGAAGTGTCACTAGTGCATTTTGGATTTTGGCAGTTGGCAACACTGAAACAGCCCCATGCTCATTTTCTTCAAGCAACCGTATCGCCAACCGCGCTTGTGCATGTTCGTAAAAGACACCATGTTACGACGTAGCGATAAATTGTACGATTCCGCGGCCTGCACTAGTCGAGCATCGAAACAAGGCTTGGGTGATTCAGAGTTCTAAGCCGTGCGGGACGCGTTTCTTGCACATTTTGAACTTGGTTGATCGAATAGTTTAATAGGATCGAAATGCATCAGCCCACAGACTACATAGAATAGTCAAACGCTTAAACCAACTGTATGGAAACTCTAGGATTGCACAGGGACTTGCAAAGCACCAAAGTCACGAGCAATAAGCAACCAAATACAGGGCTGAAAGGTATACAGCCCCGCACATTTGGACCAATTGGGACATTTGGTCCAATTTGGACCAAAGGGGTTAGGGTTGTCTTGCTCAGGGACACATTGACAACAACTCTGGGTGGGAGCCCGGGTTTGAACCGGCAACCTTGCGGTCACCATCCGGTGACTCTACCCCTGAGCCACCGCCGCCCTCTGTCTGCATAGTGCAGTCAAATGCTTAAAAGGATCCCTGCATAATGAGATAAATACATTATACTTGCCCTCTATGACTAGCATTGACACACACCACACACACCAACACACACACACACACACACACACACACACACACACACACACAACACACCCTCATGTCAACAACACTGATACAGGCCTCAGCTGAGCCACCATACAAACACACACACGCCATCAAAACAACCAGCGTGCCGATCACATGTGTGCTCTCATGCGAGAGGGAAGATAATTCATTATTAATCCCCTTCATTTACAAGGCTTTTTAGTGCCGCCTTGGACCCCCTACCCCCCACACCCACACACGCTAAGTTCTCGCAAACCTGCAAGTCAAGACGCGTTCGGAATCAAACGCCGTTCCTTATCATAGCAAGGAATTGGCAACGACGCGCTACGCTGACAGAATTCCGTCTGTATTCTGTCCGATTTTTTTTGCACGCTGGCAAACGTGCGGTGGTGGTGAAAAAAATAATAATAACCTACTCTATAATCACATTGACAACCTGAAGGAGAGGAGAACCGTCTCTACGATGCCTCGAAAGTACAACGGATCCTCCAAAGCACGACAGAAGACACGTTTTGCATTGCCTTAACAGAAAACACACAGTGGAAGCCCCTCTGATGATGATGATGATGAACTCACCGGCGGCGGGGCAGCAGTAGTGACGGCCGGGGGGCAGTACAGCCCCATCATGGTCCGGGGTAAAGGGGGGGAAGGAAATCCTAGAGGTAGCGACGAACCGCTGGAGTCCGTCTCTCCTCGTTTATATGCTCTCTCTCTCTCAAACTTCTCCCTTCGGGGCTGAACTCTTCTCACTGCCGGCTGGGCTCAACAACCGTAAGCGGTCAGCACTCTCCTCGCTACTCTCTTCTCTCTCCCCTCCCTCTCTTCCTTCCTCCCTTGAGTTATTTTCTCTCTCCGTCTCTTACACACACGCGTACATTATACAGACCGCCGCGTTCGAATTCTCCCTCTCCTTCCTTCGCCCCGCCGTTCCCCAGTTAAATAACTTCCACCACCGCTTCTTCTTTGCTGGCTCTCCATGAGTTTCTTCCTTTTTTTTCCTTTCCGCTTTCATCGGTTCTTCCCTCTCTCCCTCCCTCCCTCCGCCACGACTCCACCGCCTCTCCTCTGTTACTCCGCCTCTCTGTCTGTCCGTATGTCTGTCTGTCAAACTCTCTTCTCTGTCGTCTCTTCTCTTGCGCTCCGCATCTGTCATTTGCTCACGTTACAGCAGCAACAACGCTCCCCTCCCTCTCCAGGCTGCAGTCGTCCCCGCCATTCCCCTTCCATACGCATGGAGACAAACGTTTGAGCCTCCTTCTCCAAATCTATCAACCCATCTATCTGTCCCATCATACTGTGGAAGATGGAAAGAAAAAGAAAGCAGTTGGTTAAGGCTTTTGCTTGGTTGTTTCTGAGAGCGAGGGAGAGAGAGAGACAGAGTAGAAGAATACCTCCTCCCTGTCCACATGCCAGGCAAGGCTGACTGGAGCTAACGGAGTGGAGTGCCAATGCTACGCCACCCCCCCATACACACTGCACTGCAGCTTTTTTTTTTAATCATTTATTTATTATCATGGTGGCAGCTTAACAACTCCAGGGAAAGGGGAAGAAGAAGAAGAAGAAGAAGAAGAAGAAGAAGAAGAAAGAAGAAGAAGAAGAAGAAGAGAAGACCTTTGTCTTCTTTTCTTCTAGTAGTAGTAGAAGTAGAACAAGAAGGAGAAGCGAAGTAGAACAAGAAGGAAAAGAAGAAGGCGAAGACGAAGAAGGCGCAGACGAGAGAAGTAGAAGAAGAATGAGAAGGAGAAGAAGAAAAAGAAGAACGAGAAGAAGAAGAAAAAGAAGTACTGTAGAAGAAGAAGAACGAGAAGAAGTACCGTATTTTCCGCACTATAAGGCGCACCGGATTATAAGGCGCACTGGATTATAAGGCGCACCTTTTAGAACTGTTTTCATATATAAGGCGCACCGGATTATAAGGCGCAGAGAATAGAAGCTACTACAGTTAACATAGAATAGAAGCTACTGCAGTTGAACAATCCATATATAAGGCGCACTGGATTATAAGGCGCAGTGTGGATTTTTGAGAAAATTAAAGGCTTTTAGGTGCGCCTTATAGTCCGGAAATACGGTAGTAGAAGTAGTAGAAGACGAAGAAGGCGAAAAAGACGAAGAAGAAGAAGAACGAGAAGAGTAGTAGAAGTAGTAGAAGGAGAAGGCGAAAAAGACGAAGAAGAAAGAAGAACGAGAAGAAGTAGTAGAAGTAGTAGAAGACGAAGAAGGCGAAAAAGACGAAGACGAAGAAGACAAACAAGGAGAAGAAGAAGACAAAGACGAAGAAGAAGAAGGCGAAGACGAGGAAGACAAAGATGAAGATGAAGAAGAAGAAGCTCTGATGCGACCATAGAGTAATAACAGGATGATGAGGGGACCGGAGAGATAGCCCTGTCATTGCCCTTCCTCTTAATAGAAGTTGTTCAGTGCCATTTTAAGTAAAGGAAGTAGCCTTGCCAGGCCATGATGCCAGAAGGCCCGGCTGAGCCATTGAGGTCCATAAAGGTTAGGAGTCTATCTCCTGTTTCTGTAGCGTGAGGCAGCTTGATGTACAAGTACACCCCCTGGACATGATGCTAGTATGTCGCAGGGATGTATGCCCAATCCAACCCTTGATGCTGAGTGCCAAGCAGGGAGGCATTGGGTCCCACTTTTATAGTCTTTGGTATGACCCAGTCAGGAATCGAACCCACGCCTTCCAGTCTCAGGGAGG
>CM076965.1:65214094-65239329 GCA_039105355.1 Benthosema pterotum
AGCCCCACAGACCCCCCCAAAAATAAAGATTTTTTTTTTTGCTTTTGTCCACAATTCCAGGTTGGATTTGGGAAACAAAACAGTCCAGGTTGGATTTGGGAAACAAAACAGTCCAACATACAGATCTAAATGACATATAATCTTTTACATTCTCTAGTTGTGTAGTCTTTGGGGCTAATTCACATGATTAATATTTTAACTCTTGAGAGTGTAAACATGAAACCAAATGGACCCACAAGGGTCCATTTGGTTTCATGTTTTTTTTTTTTTTTTTTTTTTTTTTTTTCATGGTTTTTGTTTTTCACGGTTTCAAAGAGTTACACCCAGTCAACCAACTTTCCATCATTTAGCCTGGGGACCACCTGGAACCCTCTCAAGGACCACTGGTGGTCCCCGGACCACTGGTTGAAAACCACTGCTCTCTCTCCAACAGAAGGTCTATAAAGAGGCATAGCAGAGCCGCCGCTATCGGGCCGACACCGTGAAAGTGAGCGGAGCAGAGTCGTAACTCTTGTCTGTGCTGGTTGCAAGGGCTCTGCATGCATATCCCCAAGAAAGGGGAAAAACTGAAGGCAGAGCAATGAGGACAGATCAGTGTGTGGTGTGTGTGCACGCGGACACACACGCACACACACACACACACACACACACACACACACACACACACACACACACACACACACACACACTAGACCGACATCTCCCTCCTGTGGCTTTGCCGGAGCGCTACATCTGTAGCGGTGGTAGAAAATAAAAATAAGAATAAAATGCACTCAAATGTGGTTGTTACTTACTCCGGAATTCAAAAATTGGACTCAAGCAGGGCCGGATCTAAGCATGGGATTGGGGGACGGGCAATGCCCCCCTAGATGCCCTGACTGCCCCACCAAACATGATGGCATGCAAAACAACCCACATTTCAAAGATATTTCAAATTAAAGTGCTTATGATTAAAATGTTTTGAAACACTACTACTGCTACTAACTAACTACAGCTGCGTCACCACTAAACCAACAGCATTTCATCATTGAAAACAGAAAACTCACGGAGTCAGACCTTTAGCTTTATGCATGCTGCGTGTCTGTTGCAACTTCAACAATAACTGATGTTATTATTGATGCTTTACTTGACTAATAAAAGTCCTGCAACTGAAAATGGTATGGGTGCGGTTGCTGTGCGTTTTGTAACACTACGGTAATAATAATAATAATAATAATAATAATAATAATAATAATAATAATAATAATAATAATAATAATAATAATAATAATAATAATAATAATCCAATTCTAAAAAAGTAACTATAGCAACCAAAGCTGTCAAATCAATCAAGTACGATATTTTGATCAGAGTTGCAGAGCAGGAGTGAAAGTATTGGAAACATGCAAGTAAAATAAAGTACAGATAACACAAAATTGGTACTTAAGTACAGTACTTAGATGAATGTACTTTGGCGTTTTAAACAGTTGCTAGCATTGGCTTTAGCTTTAAATATTGAAAAACAGTAGAGCTTGTGAGCTCTGCTGTTTAAAAAAAATATGAAAATGTCCTGCGAATTTTCGAATATTCTGTCACAGCAAACGTGTGTAACTAAAATATTTTGCTTCTGGACGGAAGGTGGTCCCTAAAACGACATAAACGACATATTTTCAGAAGGGGGTCGGCAGTCATATTCAGATGATTTTTCTTTATAAATATTGAGGACCAGCGATGCATAGAATTTTTTTTTTCAGACGACATTTTGTAGAATGTATCAGTCAGCTAGAAATGGGTTAAGTTATGGTACTTGCTCGCGCGCGCGCACACACACACACACACCACACACACCACACACACACACACACACACACACACACACACACACACCACACACACACACACACACACACACACACACACACCACACACACACACACACACACACACACAAACACACACGCTGCTCTCAGACAAAGTGGCAGACAGCCGCCATGCATTATTCTCTCATATGCGAACAAATGGACGCACGCACACATGCACACACACAGACACACACACAGCAGGTCTGACGATCTCTCTACAGTGCTGCCTGCTGTTCGGAGGAAGATAAGAGGACCATCAGCCTACACACACACACACACACACACACACACACACACACACACGGTTCTCATTACGGACAGCGATATGCACAGGGAGGGGCTCTTGGGAATGAGACAGAGAGAGAGCGAGAGAGACAGAGAGAAATAGGGGGAGGGTTGCAGCCAGAAAGCGCGCAGCCGGGGAGACGATAAAAAAGGTATGCCTTTACGAGTCGCGTGGCGCACCGCACCGCTACAGGCGATTGGACAAGGTTTGTCGCCTCGCGTTCCCCTTCTCTCCTACTGACGTGGGGGGTGTGTGTGTGTGTGGGGGGGGGTGCTCACAAAGCCCTTTGAGGAAGAAAAAAAAAAAAACTCCCTGAGATCAATCCCTCACCAGCAGCAGCAGCAGCACTTCTACCTCCGCTGCTCATCAATCCAGCCCCAACAGGCCTCATTCGTCAGACACACACTGAGGCGTGCAGCAGAGCGCTCGCCGGAATGATATTCTTACTTACGCTGGACGCCAAAAACGCCCGTTGGTGGGTTGCGGACACATTTTTTTTTAAAGGGTCGTTTCATCGTTTTGGCCGATGCCGACTAAAACGACTAGCCTCCTCTGACCCTCGGCCCTCAACATAACTGCCAGCACGTCACAGCGCTTAAAACAAGGTCAATATCTCCTAAAACCACTAGCCTCCTCTAACCCCCACCCGCAACATAACCGGCAGCATGTCTCAATGTGGACACAGGGCTTAAAACAAGGTCAATATCTCCTAAAACCACTAGCCTCCTCTAACCCCCACCTGCAACATAACCGGCAGCATGTCTCAATGTGGACACAGGGCTTAAAACAAGGTCAATATGTACTAAAACGACCAGCTTCCTCTGCCCTCACCCTTGACATAACCACCAGCATATCGCAATGTGGACAAAGAGCTTAAAACAAGATCAATATCTACTAAAACGACCCTCTTTCTCTAACCTTCAACATAACCACCAGCAGATTGCCGCGCTGACAGAGGGCTTAAAACAAGGTGGCCAACCGGCATGCTGATGGGAGGATTTCCATTTTTCTCATCGTATCAATGCCAATTTCGTGCCAGGCAGTTCCCCAGACTACATGCAGTAGGTCGAGCACACCGGCTTGATACGCAACCTGCTGGGAATTAACCCTTTCCCAGCCATAGACGAGACTGGACGAGTTAGCCCCGCCCCAAGAACAAAGCGGCCGCTGATGTTTTTATTTATTTATTATTATTATTATTTTTTTTAAACAGCGGCACTTTGCCTGTATTGAACGTACAAATGTATGGCCACCACAGCATAAAGTCTACATCGCTTTTCCTTGCAGAGGAGAAGAAGAAAAAAAATCGAGAATCACATCTGATATAGCGACCCGGCCGAGCGTGTCTCGAGCCGCCGCCTTTATTTTGGTACAGGACGGTGAGGCGGTAACTAATCTCCTTACCTGACTGAGAGCCGTGTATCCATGGAAACCGGGGTTTAAAGGCTCGTTGTTCTGCAAAGAGAAAGCAGAGACAAGGACAGAGAGAGAGAGAACGTAAATTCACAAATAAATAATTCATTCAAGATTTGCGCCACATTTTTCACCATTTTCAAAAAATATCAGACTTACAAGCTATGAGCTTGTAGGTCTGATATTTTTTAATAACTACAGTAATGCCAATAATGCTAAGTAATGCCAAGTATTGCTAAATAATACTAATAATGCTAAGTCTGCTAATGCCAAGTTCTAAGTTCCATTTGTACGCTCTCAGAAGAAATGTTGAAAATGGATGGAATTCCCCTGTAAGTGCTTGCAGGGATGTGTGAATGGCCCCTTATATCAACGGGTGCTCTTTGGCGATACAGGCAGTATTATAGATACAAAAAAAAGCTTGTTTTTTCCTTCTCCAAGTTACACTGCTCGATTCCCTTGAGGGTGCGAAATGCAGACGTGCGAAGAAGGGAGGAAAATAAATAATCCAGGGCAGTTCTTCTTCAGTGAAAAACCACAATAGGTTTATTGACGAGCGACAAACGGCCAGCACGTTTTCGACCGTTCGGTCTTCATCCGAGCCCAACTCTGTGCGTCACCGTTTTTTTCTATTTTGTTAACAAAACACGTCAACAAGAAACAACCTGATGCCCTAACATCAGAGCACTGTTGCTAAGAGAGTGAAGGACAACACTGTGACTCTGTGTCAATGCAGTGGACTGAAACACGGGGAAAAAGACATGACGCCATCATCTTTTCCCATTGCGTATTAGGCAGTAAACTAAACTGCAACTTAAAGGGATAGTTTGGATTTTCTTAGGTTAAGCTGTGTGAAATAATTGCCATTAATATAGGGTGTCAACAGTATTAATTGATGTCCAGAGTCCTTGGGAGGGATTCTGCCCTGGTTTTAGTGAAATACTAAGTACCGTATTTTCAGTCATTTTTGGGGGGTCACTGGAGTCACGCAGTATAGAATAAATTAATCAAAAAAAAAAAAAAAAAAAAAAAAAAAAAAAAACGTCATCTGTATTATTGACCTATTTCTAAAATATTAGCAGGTCCTTTGTTCATTTTTGACTCCTCTATCACATGGAACTATGTATTTTGTGTCCATATCACTACGCCCAAAAAGTAGTTCCATGTGAAAAATGAACGAATTCAACAAGACAAATAATGTTAGTTATTGTCTTGAAGTATTTCATACAACCCAAGTTCCAAAAAATCCCAAATATCCCTTTAAACGTAACACCATCACACACGTCCAATGCTAAATCACACAGAGGAAGGGAAACTAAGTCCATTTTGCGAAGCGGTAACACGATGTGCACATGCACACACTCTAAAGTGGCTGGGGGGGGGGGGGGGGGCAACAGGCCAACAGCACCATACACCAAAGCCCACCCCACTCGATCGTGATTGGAGGAAGGCATATCTCATCCTGGGAGAAACTCCTTATATGGTCACCACACTAGAACTAGAAGGACAATATCAGTCACCAGAAATAAAGATGGTCATTTTCAACGGGTTTGTATATCAAATATGTAAACACTGAATTGATCTACAAGCTCATAGCGCATCTTCTAAGTGGGCGAACGCACTAGCGGCGTGATAGATCCACATCCAAAAGTGTTCTGTCAATCCAATAACAAAATACTGGTTAAAATACTGGTGCGCTAGTGTAGAGCACATTTCCCAATGGGGGGGGGGGGGGGGGGGGGGGGGGGGTATGGGTCACACCCATACCGTTTTCTCTTAGAGGACTTTTATTAGGCAAGTTAACATTATTAAAAAAATATATAAGCATCAATAATAACACCAGTTGCTGTTGAAGTTGCAGCAGACACGCAGCATGCATAAAGCTAAAGGTCTGACTCAGAGAGTTTTCTGTTTTCAATAATGAAATGCTGTTGGTTTAGTGGTGACACAGCTGTAGTTAGTAGCAGTAGTAGTGTTTCACAGCATTCTAAATATAAGCACTTTAATTTGAAATATCTTGGGTTGTCTTGCATCCCATCATGTTTGGCGGGGCAGACTGGGCATTTAGGGGGGCATTGCCCCCTCCATGCACATGCCTAGATCCGCCCCTGGTGTCAACGGGGGTCTCCCTAACTCGGCAGGCGAGTGCCTGCATGGCTAACGCCACGACTGATGAGCAACTAGCCCGCCCCCCAACTCCCCACCCCCCACACAATAACCAGCCAGACTACTATCACACACACACACACACACACACAACACACACACACACACACACACACACACACACACACACACACACACACACACACACACACACAACACACACACACACACACAGGGCCGACCCCCCCACCCCTGCCCCAGAAAACCAGTGTTGTGGTTAATTGCTCTATAATTACTTTTAATTAGATTATTTCTGCCCCTTCCCTCCCTCCCTCTCCCTCCCCTGTCCCTCTTCCACCCCCCCCCCCCCCCCCCCCCCCCCCCCACCACCTCTCTTTACTTCAAATCTCCCTATCATTAGGAAATGATGGACCCCCCCCAGCTTTTGGACTAAGCTGGGGGGGGGTCCATCATTTCCAAGTACACACAACCGGTCATTTTGAGGAGGTGATCTGATTGGTTGAAACGGCTATCTCTAACCTGTTGCTATTTTTTCTATTGTTTGTTTCTATTTGTTTTACTGTTTCTATTTTTTAGAATAGAAGACTTAGAACACTTCCCCTCGTGGGAAAGCAGCAGAGATGTATGGGTGTGACAAGTAACTAGTAATATTATTACTTTTCTCAGTAACACGTAACATAATGAGATCAAGTCCTACGAAACGGATTAAAATCCAATTAAAATGCCGCAGGCAGAATTTTTCGTAGTCCATATTGTTCAGCATGGAAATATGGTGGCCTACCCCTGCTAGAGTTCTCAACGGGCCTGAAAATTAAGGCCCGGCCCGACCAATTAGCATAGTTTTCAGGCCCCGACCCCGGCCCTACAATCTCAGGTCGGGTCGGGCCTAGTCGGGTTCGGGTAGAATTTGAGCACTCTACACTGAGTAAAAGTGAAAATACCAATCAGCACCATCTTCATAAGAGGTAAATACACAGACAGACAGAACAGAATTATTATTTTTATCATTGTAAAATAATTCAATATATATTGCTTTTTTCATAGAGCCCTATAGGCCCGACCCGGCCCGACTGATCTGCATACATTTTAGGCCCCAGCCCGACCCTAGAATGTCGGGTCGGGCCGGGCCTGGTCGGGTTCGGGCAGAGTTTGACAACTCTAACCCCTGCACTTGCCTACATTGAATTAAGCACAATGTTCTTAAAGGGGAACTCCGCCCATTTTCAACATTTCAATATGTCATTAATATACCTTAGATATGTTGTGTGGACATGGTAAAAAAAAAAAAAAAAGTTCCCCCAACAAAATGGAGGTCTGAAAAAATCATTAACATGGTGAAATACATCTGATGACATCATCAAGATATCTTTCACCATGTTAATGATTTTTCCTTCAATGTTTTAATTAAATTTCAATCCAATTGTTTAATTTCAATTTCAAACGTTTAATTAAAAAAAAAAAAGCCTAAAACAATTTTTGGAGTGATAGGCAGACAACGGTGATAAATTTGACAAAAGTTGTGGCAAAACCTTCGAGGAGTTAAGAAGACTATAGCCCTTTGTGGGAAATATATGGGATGAGCCGCTGCAAACCATAAAAAAAAACCCAGATGTGAAAGATGAAAACATGTAGGAGGATGAAGAGGGACTAGACGGTGGCAAGAATAGAGAGAAAAAAAAAACATTTGTCAAGAGAAACTCAAAAGAAAGACAAAGAGTCGTTTTCCTTCGACAAACAGCGCTCTACAGTCGGTCTGAGTTTTGACGCATGCGCGACGGACCGGGGGTGTTGGTTGACGTTGGCAGTGGCGTTTCCAAGCAATTTGGAGCCTTAGGCAAGATTTTCCCTCGAGGGTCCATTCGGTAGATTATTTTCCTTGGTAGATTATTTATCCTTTGGTAGATTATTTTCCTTTAGGGGGGGCTCCAGGGAAAATCTTTTGTTTTAACCCATTGTGTCCTGACCCTCGATTCGAGTTTCTGACACCAGATTCTACAGTAGTTCCTTACACCAGATTATAGCTGCAGCAACATTCTAGCTTTTGACGCTAGATTCTACAGTAGTTTCCGACACTAGATTCTAGTTATTGACACTAAATTATAGTTTCTGATGCTAGGATCTCCTTTTTGACACTAGAATCTAGTTTCGGACGCTAGAATCGAGTTTTTGACACTAGATTCTATAGTTTCTGACACTAGATTCTAGTTTTTCTGAAAAGTCAGTGTTCCTGTGTCAGTGATGCTAACATATTTCTAGCCAAGGACCCACCAGAATTATCCATATTTGGCTGCAGACCGCCATCTGAAAAACATGTTGTTCTCGGGGTTCCCCAGAAGCGAAAAATTGAGATAAAATGTTTGCTTCCAAAACAATGCATTCAGAGATTTGCAGCACATTTTCACAATTTTTCAAAAATAGCAGAACAACAAGCTCGTGTTGCGCCACTCGGTGGCATAACGCGTTCAGGACACTAAGGGTAAAGTGTTCAATTCTAGTTATAGTGGACAAGTATAATGTATTGATCCATGTCAGTCTTATTAGCCTGGTATCCTTTGAAGGTGGTCGCCTCCTCCCCTCACGCCCCTCCTGTCATGGTCACCCCCCCCCCCCCCCCCCTCCCCTCATGGCGCCCTAGGCGACTGCCTAGTCTGCCGAATGGCAAAAAACGCCCCTGGGTGTTGGGTGGTGGTGGTGGGGGGACATGCACTGCAAGTTGTGTGAGTACATCTAGGCCTGTATTTGTGTATACACGCGTTATTATTAATATTGTTATTATCATGCCCTCGGTTTCAGACCCCAGGTTTTTTTTTTTCTCTTTTCTCCCATCTGGAAACAGTCCTGTCTTTGTCTCCCCACCTCCACCTCCACTCCCCACTACTCCACTTCCTGTTTCATCTGGAACCAATTTCCCTCCCCCTCCCCCTCCCCCTCGTCTCCAGAGCGGGGAGAGAGAGGAGAGAAAGAGAGGGTGCACCGACGACAGTTCTGCAACCAGGGTCAGGCCGGCCGTAGGAGAGTATACCCGGGAGTAGTCTTGGGCGGTAGTGATTTTTTTTAATATCAGTATTGATAACGTGTTAATTAGCTCGATATTCGATATTACCGGTATTGACCACTAGATGAGAACAGTCACCTAGTTCTCAGAATTGCCACATTGAGGGGTCAGAAACTGAGCGCTCTGCTGTTCAAGACTTGGGGCTAATTCACATGATGAATATTTTAACTCTTGAGAGCGTAAAAATGAAACCAAATGGACTCGCAAGGGTCCATTTGGTTTCATTTTTACGTTCTCAAGAGTTACATCTGGTTAAACAACTTAACTGGGAACCACCTTGCAGGCTGTTTTCTCAACTCAATGACTGTCAATTGCATTCATTAATTAGTTGATTGATCTCAAAAGCAAAACAAAAAAAAAAATCAAACAGTAGTCTATGGGGTTTTCAACAGGTGGTCCAGGGACCACCAGTGGTCCCTGAGAGGGTTCCAGGTGGTCCCCAGTTAAGTTGGTTGACCAGATGTAACTCTCGAGAGTGTAAATTTTTTTTACACTTTCAAGAGTTAAAATATTCATCATCTGAACAAATCTACACAACTAGAGATCTGTGTTTGCCTGTTTCCGAAATCCAGCCTGGAATTGTCGGAATTTTGGGTTTGGGGTCTAAAATGTCATCACATGGTGGTCCGTGGCTGAAATTCTGAATAAATAGTGGGCCCTGGTCTGAAAAAGGTTGAAAACCCCTGGTCTATATGACCCCCCCAGCTGATATTTTGGACGTTACTTCCGAGGGCGCTACCTGAAGATGCTAATTTTGTTAGCACCGACCGGGATCAAAGTGGATTCATCAATGGCGTGAACAAGGCACATCTTTACGTTCTTGGCGACGGTAAACAACATTGTTTACCTTGTTTGCAAGCCGTCTTACCGTTTATGCCGCGGAAGAAGTTATTAAACTGTCTTTGGATATAATCCGTCTGCACAAATTCACACCAGAGGATTTTCTAGGAATGTTTTTTGTTGATATTGAGCGTAATGGAACAAGCCTATTGACCTACACACAGCCTACTGACGATCTGTCAAAGAGTTGACAGACAGACAGACAGACAGACAGTGACAAATAAACTGTCTTCTACTCTGGGATAATTTTGCCACTCAGCACTCTTGTGAAAGTAACAAAGGGTTGTGTCGGTGTCTGTTTGTTGGTATCATGTATGTTGTTGTGTAAGAAAAATAGGCCAAAGTCTGGGGCAAATTCGCGCAAAATATGACAGGGCCCGAATTTTACGTTGCAGAGTGTATTTGTGTGTCAGGGCCGGATGTAACATTTCCCATTGGGGGGGGGGGGGGCAAGAGAAAATGGTATGGGGTGCGGCTTCACCCATACCATTTTCGGTTACAGGACTTGGATTAGGCAAGTAAAGCATCAATAATAATGCTTCATTTGGTGTTGAAGTTGCAACAGACACAGAGCATGCATAAAGCTAAAGGTCTGACTCAGAGAGTTCTCTGTTTTCAATGATGAAATGCTGATAGTTTAGTGGTGCGCACAATTGTAGTTAGTTAGTAGCAGTAGGAGTGTTTCAAATCATTTTAATTATAAGCGATTGAATTTGAAATATCTTGGGTTGTTTTGCATGCCATGGTGTTTGGTGGGGCAGTGAGGAGTGAGAGAGGGCTATATTCTGCAACACCATCCCAACCAACTGAAATGTACTAGTGGTGGTGGCTGTGGCTGTGCTCATCATGAGGAACAGATGGATATGGAGTCTAACGAACCCCCGGAGATACCTCCTCCACGACTCCAACGCAACGCCTGGGGCAATGTCAAGCCAGAACGAGAAAGGAGGGGAAAAAAAGAGAGCTTTTTAAAATATGCCAGAGCTCAAACTAGACGACTATAGACCTGCACAGTGACGTCACCGCCCCGGTTCCAGAAGTGTTTACCTCCATTCATTTTTCTCATAGACTTTTCGAAAATAATTTGTATAGAGACGATTACGCGCGGACAAAGCCGACTCGGGTCCTGACAAATCATGATGACACACACAATCTTTTGGGACGATCGAATAATTTCTAAGGTGAAAAACGAAAGAAAAAGTGCCGTATCCTGCCTTTTTCTATACTTTTTGCTAATTAAACATTGCATGATGGTATTGTGTGTGTCATGATGATTTGTCACGACCCGAGTTGGCTTTGTCCGCGGTGAAAGCGTCTTTATATAAATCATTTTCGAAAAGTCTATGAGAAAAATGAATGGGGAAAACACTTCCGGAGCTGGGGGCGGTGACGTCACTGCGCAGGTCTATACAACCAGGCTTTAAGGTCGTCAAAACTGCAAACTCTCCGCCGCGGTATTGACCTGAAACCTCGACAGAAGAGGACCCCTGAATCAGCGTTATTGAATTTGGGACGTGAATTATCTTTAGAACGTTCCGATGATGGAAGAATAAACAAGCATTAAAAGGGAGCATTTAGTGATTCGGGCGATTTGGAAAACCCTCCGGTCCCCCTTCCCTGGTAACAAGATATGCACATGCACACACTATACAGTGGGGGGGGTGCAACGGGGCCAACAACACATGCACCAAGTCCCACCGTGCTCATTGGCTGCATGGCAGCAAATCAGGTCTGTGGCTTTGAGGTAGGCCGAAAGCCTATACCACCAGGCCTGGATATCTATGGGCCTACCAAATAATTATCCATAATAATTAAAACCAGTCATCACGAGCTTCAACTCATGATGAACAAAGCAGGGGAGTGCAAAACAAATAATTGTGGGGTCAACTAATTTCTGGACCTTTTTAATTGCAGGTTTTAATTATTCTGGGTAATTATTTGGTAAGTCCAGGCCCAGGGCTGGTGGTATAGGCTTTTCGGCCTACTACAAAGGCCCCAGACCTGATTTGCCAATGAGAAGACTTAAGCCATAGCTGGCTACACCACAGCGATTGAGAATTGCACCCAATATCTGAATTACACTTTCAAACTAAAAGAGCACAATTTAGCCACACAAACATGCGTATGACCAGAAAAGGGGGGAAAAAAGCGTTGCTTAGATATCGTGCTTCCTTTTTTAAAACAAGCGTTGACGTGAGAATGTTTGAAGAGAATGTTTGAACTCGAAAGGCCGCCTGATTTATCCCCTAGTCAAAAAAAGAAATGATAGGGTGTGAAACTATTCATTTCTGTTACAGTAATATACTGCAAAAAAGGGGGAGAGTCGGTCGCTGTGGTGAGAGACGGAGGAGCGAGGGAAAAGAAATAGCCCAGACAGAAAGAGAGAGAAGGGAGGAGTTCTTTTTTTTTTAAGAACAGGAGGAGGGAGAAGAGGGGAAGAATTTAACAACATCTGGAATCAATCTGTCGGAGGAGAAGGAGGAGGAGGAGGGAATGGGAAGGCCAGGACAGGGTTTTGGACGACGGAATGGGGGATGGAAGGAGAAAACTGAGAGAGAGTTAGAGAAGAAAGAGAAAAGAACAACAGACCAACGTCGAAGGAAGAAAGAGAGACAGGATGGAGAAGGAATGTGAAAAAAAGAGGAGGGGGATTAACCTGTTTTTGGCGGGAAAGTGTCCTGGCGTTCTATAAGCATGACTTAGCATTATTTATTAGCATAGCTTGGCATTACTTAGCAATACTTAGCATTATTAAAGGGGAACTCCACCCATTTTCAACATTGTAATACGTCGTTAATATCCCATAGAGATGTTGTGTATGTGGACATGCTGGAAAAAAGTTCCCCCATTCTGTATTTGCTAAAAATGGAGGTCTGAAAAAAAATATTAACATGGTGAAATACAGTGACATCATCAAGATGTATTTCACCAGTTCATGATTTTTTCTTTCAGACCCTTTTTTCTGAGAGGGTACAAATGGAACGAAAGGACCCGCGCTAGGGAGTTAGTTTGTATCCTCTCAGGAAATTTTCAAAAGGGATCCGCTTTACAATACTTGCACTAGCATTACTAGCATTACTAGTATTATTAGCAATACTGGGCATTGTTTGCATTATAAGGGGCTTACAGACGTCTACAGTAGTAACAAATCGGTCTTCTAGTTCATTTTTTGTGCTCAGAACAGCGTGCGATAAAGAGAGTGTGACGACGGGCGTCCATTGTGTTTATGCCGTGTGTGCTCGTTTCGTTTTGAGTGAGCTGTTTTTTTTCCTCGCTGCGCGATTCTCACTGGGCGTCTGTAACGCTCCTTAGGCCTACTTAACATTATTAGCATTAACAGTACTTAGCATTGTTAGCATTAGGGTACGTAGCATTATTATCATTACTTTCTTAGCAGTAATTAGCGTTATCGGCATGACTCAGCATTATTCGCATTTTCAACAGTATTGAGCATTCAGCTTAGCTTCACTAGCATTACTTAGCTATTGATATATCAATATTTATGAAAATGCGGTGGAAATCTTTTGAATTGTTTTTGCAGCACGGAATGCGTTAAAGAAAAGACAAACAACTTAGACAGAGAGAGAGAGAGAATTGGAGGGGTAAAAAAGAAAGGAGGGCTGGAAATAACGCATGGCGTTTGGTAGAAGAAGGAGACAGTGGCGGAGGGCAACAGCACAAAAAAATAAAAAAGGAAAGAAAGAAAACACAAATGGACACACAATGAGTCATAAGAGAAGAATGCCATGTGACTTTATATTTTTCTTAAGGGGCTGCTGTGGTGGTGGTTGGTGGTGGCTGGTGGGGGGATGGGAGCAGAATTTGATACCTTAGGGTTTTTCCTTCCTTCGAAGCGCACATGCACTCGAGTTTGACCAGCGCAAACTCCACAGAGATGCAGAAAAATGGCTGGTGTGCGCGCAGGCACACACACACACACACACACACACACACACACACACACACACACACACACGCACACGCACACGCACACGCACACACACAGTACAATAATAAGTCTGTCTGTGTTTTTAAGTGTGAATCTCACACCACAAGGTTAGTAGAGTGCTTCAAAGTACAGTACTTTCAAGTGCACTTCAAAAATATAATGTAGAAAAACCTAACTAAAACCAAACGAAAAATCCCAAAACTGTTATAACCTTGCTCAGAAAGAAACCCTAGCTTATTTAGTGGCCAGGGTTAGAAAGAAAGAAAGAAAGAAAAAACAAAAAACAAACACGCCTAGAGCACTGCATTTGTCATTTAAACTGTGTTTCCATCCACTTAATTCCATACATTTAATTATCTAAGTGGGGTTTGGGAGCCAAGTGGTCTAGCAGTAGTGAAGTCTAGATAGTCGACATTTTGATAGTCAACATTTTTTTTTTTAGGAAATACAGAATTGGGGGAACTTTTTTCATGTCCACACAACATTTCTAAGGTATGTTAATGACACATTAAAATGTTGAAAATGGGTGGAGTTCCCCTTTAAGTATATTAGTGGGGTTGGGAGGCAAG
This sequence comes from Benthosema pterotum, assembly GCA_039105355.1. Classification (NCBI taxonomy): domain Eukaryota; kingdom Metazoa; phylum Chordata; class Actinopteri; order Myctophiformes; family Myctophidae; genus Benthosema; species Benthosema pterotum. The sequence goes on from CM076965.1 coordinate 65,228,175, forward strand.
TGTCTAAGCAGCAGTAAAGTAAAGTCTAGTCTACGTGTTGAAGGGAGCCAGGCTGGGCTGGGCTGGGCTGTCTGTATGAGGGCTCTTGGCTGGGCCAACAAATGCATATACAGAAATCTAGTTTGATCCACGAAGAGTTATACTAAAAAGGGCGTCTCTCTGTTTATTTACCCCCCCCCCCCCCCCATCTCTCTCTCTCACTCTCTCTAGCTATTTTAGGCAAAGCAAAGAAGTCACTGTAGATGTGTGTGTGTGTGTGTGCGGGGGGGGGGGGGGGGGGGGGGGGGGGGCTTCAGAGAGGGGAGGCAGTAGATTCATGACATGAGGTCAACAGATGGTGAGAAGGGAGGGGGGTCGTGGACGGGGTGTGCCAGTGGGAGGGGGGTGGCCTATATGGCAACGTTGGATGAAAAGGGGGGGGTCCGAGGCAGGAGACTGTGGCTTTGATTTTGAAGATCATGTTTGGATTTTAGTTTAAAATAGTTTTACAGCAGAGTTGTCTCTTGAAATTGCCTTTTTATTGTGTAGAGTTAATTCAATCACAAAGACAGATTTTTACACTTGCCTGAAGATCTACAACCTCACAGCGTGCTGTGAGCATGCAACCTGACTTGTCCACTGGTCTCTTCCCAAAGCTTAATGTAAGAAAGTACTTAAAGGTATAGTAAGTGATTTCACTTAATTCAAATATTGTTATTGTTTTCTTATTATTTTTTTGTTTAATCCTCCCTATTGTAGTGTGATGACCATATAAGGATTTCCTCCCTTTTCCCAGTGAGCCCATGCAGTAAAAAAAAAAAAAAAAAAAACTTTTGTTTGTAGAGGGTGTGCATGTGCATGTCTTGGTAGCAGGGGGACAAGACTGAATTGCCAAACACGAGGATGATGTACATAGTATGTGTCTATGCCAAAGCTTTCACGGTCGGAAAAACCCGAAAAAACACAAATCTCGGAAACCCGATGTAAGATGACGTCCCGGATGTACCGCCGTCTCCCAGTATACAACGGCTGATTTTGCCGAGAGCAATGACATCGAGGGGGCCGAATTTGAGATGACGCCATTCAAATGGCGTCCCAAATGAAATGCAAACGAGACGACGATCGGCAAACGCTGGCTTTGAGAGAGCGCCCAGTATGGATAGAGGAGATGGCATTTCACTTTGCTTCCCTCTCTCTCCACTCACTCCACATTTCTGCTCGTCCGTCCGTGTGTGCTGCGACTGGGCGTGTGCACAGGCACGTCACATGTGTGTGTGTGTGTGTGTGTGTGTGTGTGTGTTGTGTGTGTGTGTGTGTGTGGTGTGTGTGTGTGTGTGTGTGTGTGTGGGCCTGCATGGAGATGGGAGCACATGTGACAGTTTGGGGGCCAGCCTCGGGGGCGGGGCAGGGGCAGGGGCAAGAGGCATGCATGGTCCGGGGTCAAGGGGATGACATGACGACAACGTGGTGGTGTGTATGGCTGTATATGGGGGGGGACTGGGGAGGGTGGCAGGGGGGACCCTGTAAATGCCAGTGTCATGTTAGCAGAGAAGAGAGGCTAAGACCCCGCGGAGGACTGGGGGCCTTGGAGCTTTTAACCACTTCGTCCTGACGCCAGATTCTAGTTTCTGACACTAGACTAGATTCTAGTTTCTGACACTAGGTTCTGGTTTCTGACACTTGCTTCTGACACTAGATTCTAGTTTCTGACACTAGATTCTTGTTTCTAACACTAGATTCTTGTTTCTAACACTATAGGTTCTGGTTTCAGACACTACATTCTGATTTCTGACACTAGATTCTCACACTAGATTCTAGTCTCTGACACTAGATTCCGGTTTCTGACACTAGATTCTGGTTTCTGACACTAGATTCTAGTTTCTGACACTAGATTCTAGTTTCTGACACTAGATTCTAGTTTTTGACACTAGATTCTATTCTAGTTTCTGACACTAGATTCTAGTTTTTGACACTAGATTCTATTCTAGTTTCTGACACTATTCTGGTTTCTGTCACTAGATTCTGTTTCTGACACTAGATTCTAGTTTCTGACACTAGATTCTAGTTTCTGACACTAGATTCTGGTTTCTGAAACCACATTCTAGTTTCTGAAACCACATTCTGGTTTCTGACACTACATTCTATTTTTTCCCTTATGTTTCTGTGTCAGCGATGCTCAAGATATTCCATTCCATGCAAGGACGGCCAGAATTATCTATATTTAGCTATGGGACCCCCAACCTGAAAACATGTTGTTCTAGGGATCCCCCAGAAGCAAAGGTTTGAGTAAAAAAAATGTTCGCTCCGAAAGAATATATTCAAAGATCATTTTCACGATTTTTGGAAGAAATCGTGAAAGCGCTGTGCAAATCTTTTGAATAGTATGAGGTGGTTTTCAAACAGTGGACCTTCAGAGGGTTCCAGGTGGTCCCCAGTCGAATGATGGAGAGCCAGTAATCTAATGGACCAATCATTAACTCTCGAAAGTGTAAAATGAAACCAAATGGTTAGAACATCTGAATCAATAATGTTCAAGAATCTAAAAAAAAAAGAAAAAAAAAAGAAAGAATTGCAGTTATTTTCAGTATTTTTGTTTGCCAAAGATGATCAAAAATAACCTGTGGAATGTTCTGCAAAACAAAAACTTTTTCTGAAGTTCACCCAAAAAAAATGTAATACTTAATGTCATATTGTATATGTCTCTCAAGCTTATTTCTAATGGTTTGATCCTCAATCGCCAATGATATAACCTGTCCTTGTCATTTCTTCATGGACAGTTTAGCTGCAGTAGTATGGTAATAGTATTTTATAATAGATTAAATTATAATACTGATGCTAGATAAAACCAGGCTTGTTTAAATTCCAAAGATTCAAGAGTAGCTACACTATGTGAACCTGCTGCTCCATCCTGATTGGAGGAGAATTCACCCTCCACCTGGGGAACTTTTATTAGCTCCTCTGCTAACGTGGGGGAGGGGGAAACTCCATATATGGTCTGCACACCTTATAATAGAGCATTTTAACAGAAAAAAAATTGGGTGATATCTGACAAAAGTGAAATCACTTCCCCTACCTAACAATTATTTTTACACTATTTATCAATAAGAAGAATAGCATCTACAAGCTCATAGCGCAGCGGCGTGGCTGGGCCTGACACCCACCCAGTCGGTCAGTTAGTCAGTCAGGCGAAAAAAGTTTAGCAACTTCTCCGGGAGAACTTTAAGCTTATCGGCTGCCGGTTCAAAAGGTCAAGGGTGACTCCGCTGCGCTCGGGCTCAAAGTTCACCAGCAATCATTAAACACAGCAGCCGCCGCAAAGAAAAGAAAAACGTGCTGGGTATGGTGTTTCCAGCCCACCACACACACACACACACACACACACACACACACACACACACACACACACACGTGCGCACACACACGCACGCACACACACACGCACACACACGCCTCAACAATGTGGCCATATAGCGTAGTCTACATTTTAAAAGTACCTCTTATGATCATTGAGGGAATTCCACCTCTTTTTTTTTTTTTTTTTTTCTGAGAGCGTACAAGTGGAACCAAATGGACCCTAACGGGTCCCATTTGGTTCCACTTGTACGGTGAAACAAAAACTTGACGATGTCATCAAGTTTTTTCCCTTTTAATGGCAGTAAAATGTTGAAAATTGGTGGAATTCCCCTTAAGCTGAAGAACAATCACCAAAAAAAAATGCTAAAAAAGGTGCAAATCACCAGCCAGGATTCTATTTTAAAGCATCTTAGCGTTACAAAGGATTTTGACGGCATTAGCGGTCGTTGTGTTAACAGGCCATGACAGCCAATAGTGTTTATCCGCTGCCCTGATATGAGTCTTGGATTCTAGAAGAATATGACGTCAAATCTACTGTACACAAATCGTTTTCACCCCCATAATAGTTATTATTATGCTGCTATTATTGATGCTTTACATGCCTAATAGAAGTCCTGTAACCGAAAATGGTACGGGTGCGGCTTCATCGCCCGTGTCGCTTCGCGCCACGGGCGATGAAGCCGCACCCGTACCATTTTCTCCTGCCCCCCCAAATTGGGAAATGTTACATCCGCCCCTGACGTGATGGTGTGTATGGCTGTATATGGGATTTCATTCTTTAATCCAACTATTAGTCCGAGCGCAGCGTCTGATGATGATCCCGTTGCTCACTTTCATTTGGGACAGAATTGGCGACAACTTTTTTTTTTTTCCCATTCACATTAATTCAATCCAATGCATTCAAACGGCTCTCCTCCGGTTTGCCCCCTGAATGTCGTGAGCGCATGGGTAAAGCAGCCAGGGCTACACTGCTCTTCCTGACTTGTGACCCGGATGTTTTTGCTCAGATCGTCAGACGAGAGGTCAGCCAAGACAACAGAAACAGCATGACAGAAACAGCACATCCTGTTTAGGAGATCTGAGCTTCATAAGGGTTTTTTACTGATCTCACTGGTTTGAGCCGTGGCAATGGGGAGAAAACAAAGAAGATCCGATCGCGGTAAATGAGTTAATAATAGTTGTATCTCCTCTGTAGAACAGACCTCCAATACAACAAATATGCCTCATTTGGCTGAACTGAGTTGGGTGTCGTCATCATCACCATCATTATTACACAATACTCGGGTTCTATTTCCAACTCTGCTGAGTGAAAACATGTTACTACATCAACCATCGCCCTCTCCCTGTTTAGCAAAAATATACCCAAACGTTTCAAACACGTGTCACGGCCGAATACTTTCACCACCTCAACTATGTGTTTTAGGGAAAAAAGATATAAAAGGGTAACATGATTTAAATCAGGTACATGAAATCAAGTACATGAAATTCCACTTCTTTCTTTCTTTCTTTCTTTCTTTCTTTCTTTCTTTCTTCCTTTCTTTCTTTCTCTCAAATAATATATAAAAATGCTCAGCCATTTGTTGTATTGACTGTCAGTGCTAGTGGTGCTATAGATGTGTCCTTCCTCAAAACAATAAGAGCAGCACATGCGATACCCAGTCCAGGGCTGGCTGCATGTTTTACAGCAAGGTACTGTATAATGTAATACAATTCAGGAGATGTTTAATACTATTTTTACAGACAGACAGACAGACAGACAGACAGACAGACAGACAGACAGACAGACAGACAGACAGACAGACAGACAGACAGACAGACAGACAGACAGACAGACAGACAGACAGACAGAGTATTAAAGGTAGGGGAAGTGATTTCACTTTCGACAGATATCACCCAAAAAAATGTTTTCTGTTAAAAACTCTCTATTATATAAGGTGTGCAGACCATATATGGAGTTTCCCCTCCCCCATGTTAGCAGAGGAGCTAATAAAAGTTCCCCAGGTGGAGGGTGAATTCTCCTCGAGCAGCAGGTTCACATAGTGTAGCTACTCTTGGGCGCCCCTAGTGCACCGGGCTGGTACTACACAATGAATTTCAAATCACTTACCCTACCTTTAAAATTATTTCAGGATTAAAAAGAAGGCCCAGGTGCTACTATTTAAAAGCAATTTCCTTTTTTCTACGGCCTAGAAACTTGCATCTATCAAACGTGGAACCAACCATTGCTTTCAAATGCCATTACTCCGGTGGTTTTCAAACCAGTGGTCCCCACCACCGCTAAGTAATGGAAAAGTTGGTGAACAAAAACGGGACCTTTCTACGTTGTAGAAAGTCAAGAGTCAAGAGTCTAAAAAGGTTGCACTGTCAAGAGTTCAATTGCTGTTAGGCGTCTGCATGACATAATATGAAACAAGTCTACACAATGAAGAGAGAGCCTGTCATCTCCCCTTTGCGATACCAACATCAATACAGCACAGAATTGTCGTCAAAATCTTAGCAAACGCTCTTTTGTTTTGCGTCTGAGCAGCAAAAACGTTATCCAAATGTCAAAGACCACTGCTACTGTGGTTGAGCTACTGCTCGATCCAAAGAAACTAAAGAACGTGCGTGTGCAGCGGTGTTACATGTCCTATTGTCCTATATCTGGATGGATCTGTCGGCTCGCATCATGATCATCATCATCATCATCATCATCCCCCTCCCATCGGATAACCCACCCCCCTACCCCCTACCCCTCCTGCTCCGGGCCGTTAAAGCGATCAGTCTGGTTAATGCCCTCTCCTAAATGAGCTTTGATCTCGTTAGCGCGACACAAAGCCTCTTTACTGCCAGCGATAGGACAAATCGGCTCTCTGAGAGAGAGAGAGAGAGAGAAGGAGGAGAGAGAGAGAGAGAGGAGAGAGAGAGTGAGAGAGGACAGAGAGGAGACACACAGAGAGAGAGAGATGAGAGAGACAGAGAGACAGAAGAGAGAGACAAGACGAGAGGAGAGAGAGAGAGAGAGAGAGAGAGAGAGAGAGAGAGAGAGAGAGAGAGTCTTGTACAGTCTTGTATCGGAACAGTGAACCAACGACTCTGGATTGGAGGGGTGGTCACGGTGCCATCAATACTGGCACAGCGTGTGTGTGTGTGTGTGTGTGTGTGTGTGTGTGTGTGTGTGTGTGTTGTGTGTGTGTGTGTGTGTGTGTGTGTGTGTGTTGTGTCCAGTGAGCTGCTCTGATAGGGCAAGGATATCAAAACTGAACACAACCACCCGATGTACGATGCCGGGGCAAGATTAATTAACTACTTAAAATAAACAGAACACATTTTCGTTTTTGTTTTGCAACTGAATGGCGGGTGGGAAAAATTATAAATTAAATACGAGTACTTTTTTTTTAGACAAAAAAAAGATTAGCTGTTGAAAAACACATTTTACCCATTCATTAAATCCACAGTGTCTTTAGGCTTATTCTGACTGCATACATTTGATTTAAGAATGTACATCTAGAGGAACAGTTCTACTGAGCTCAAAACATGCATTCTGTTTCGTTCTTGATACTACAATCATTACTATGTATCGTATTTTGCTTTGCAGTTGCTGCTTTGCAACTATCCTCAGATTATAATGGAAGAGAGAGAGAGAGGCAATCATTGCTCTTTAGTTTTTAATTACACCCAACACGTGAGAGAAGTGAGAGAACTCCCATGATAAATTATCCAAACTCTGGTGATTAGTGGAGGTTCCGATTAATCGATGATTAATTTAGTTGACAACTAGAACTATTGATTCGATTAAGATTCAATGATTTATTGTTGCAACCCTAGACATTGCGATGACGTTTCCAGTGACGTTAGTTAGTTAGTTAGTCTGGCCTCAATCTGACCGCAGGGGTTGACACTAACGTCTCCGAGGCACTTGCCCATCGGGCAAGTGCAAGTCAGGTTCTACTTGCCCTCAGCTCATGGTCACTTGCCCCCCAAAAATATATTGTAAATTTAGCATTTAAGTTTACTTCCTACTTGGGTTCTTTAAACCAGGGGTTTTCAACAGGTGGTCCCTGAGAGGGTTCCAGGTGGTCCCCAGTTAAGTTGGTTAACCAGATGTAACTCTTGAGAACGTAAAAATGAAACCAAATGGACCCTTGCGGGTCCATTTGGTTTCATTTTTACGCTCTCAAGAGTTAAAATTCATCATCTTAATTAGTCCAGGTCTACACAACTAGAGAATGTAGAAGATTAATGGTCATTTTGATCTGTATGTTATAGCGCACTAAGTTGCACACTTGCCCGTTCGGGCAACCAGGTAGCAGTCTTCACTTGCCCCACCATTTTTTTTACTTGCCCCGGGCAAGCGGGCAAGTGTTAGTGTCAAGCCCTGCCATGACCGTCTCTCTCATTCATCCAAGGGAAGTCCATCTTCAGTGGACAGGATTAGTATCAAAGGCAATCCAAGACTATATAGTCTTGGATTGCAAATGCTGAATAAATAGACCTGCGCAGTGACGTCACCGCCCCTGTTCCAGAAATGGATTCCCCATTCATTTTTCTCATAGAATTTTCGAAAATAATTTATATAAAGACGATTACGCCGCGGACAAAGCCAACTCGAGTCGTGACGAATCATGATGACACACACAAACTTTTGGGACAATCAAATCATTTCTAAGATGAAAAAACAAAACAAAAAGTCTTGTATCATGCCGTTTTCTACTTCTTCCTAATTATATATTATATGACGATATTGTGTTTGTTGTCATGATTTGTCACGACCCCGAGTTGGCTTTGGCCGCGGCGCAATCATGTTTTTATTAGCCATTTTCGAAAAGTCTATGAGGAAAATGAATGAGGAATCCACTAGTGGAACAGGGCTGGTGACATCACTGCACAGGTCTATAGTGTGCCTTGGTATCCAAAACGTGGAAAACCACTGTACTACAATAAAATAAAATATAATAACACATTGAGCGACTGCTGCAGTTCTTTCTGGCCAGAAAAATAAAAGATGACAGAGATAGAGAGGGAGGGGGCAATGCAAGCACCTCACTGACACACACCACACACACACACCACACACACACACACCACACACACACCACACACACACACACACACACACACACACCACACACACACACACACACACACACACACACACACACAGAGTGTGCAATGTGAACCAGGAGTCAATTAGCAATCTGGAAATATGCCGTCGGGGGCTGGGGGTGGGGGGGTTAGACTGTAGAGGGCAGCTACAGTGATGTGTGTGTGTGTGTGTGTGTGTGTATGTTGGGGGGGGGGGGGGGTCTATGAAGCTTAGCTGGGAGGGAAAAGGAGGGCAGGGGGGGCGAGGGGGGGGGGGGGGTATCGGATGAGGTCAGGGCCGGCGCACAAGAAAAGCGAGGAGCGGTCGGTCGGGGAGGAGAGAAGATGAATGAAGAAGAAGACGCAGTGTTGCCAACCGCCAAAATCCAAAATGCACTAGTGGCACTTCCAAAATGCACTAGAATGTATGCGCTAGAGCAGTGGGTTTTCAACCATTTTCATACCAGGGCCTACTCTTTATTCTGTATTTTTGGCCACGGAGGAGGACCGCCGTTTGATGTTGAGTTTTGTCTCTCGGACTAATTTAGGAGAAATAACTGAAAAAAAATGTTGGTCAAAATAGCAATTCTTCTACATTTTCTAAAAGTGTAGATTCTTGAAAATGAGTTAACTCAGATTTTTTGCAATATAATTTATTATTTATTCATTATTATAATTTCTCCCCAACTGACCAGCAAAAAAAGCACTAGATTTTCCGCCAGGAGTTTTTCCACCAATTCTGGCGCTAGTGGGGACTGGAAAAAAAGCTAAATATAGCGACAAATGCGCCAAGTTGGCAAAACACTGAGAAGACGAAGAAGACGAAGAAGGGACACTCTAATTTATTAATGGCGGGGTCCAGTGATTTACAGTTGAGAATGGAGAACAGGGGGAAGGTGTCCCCCCCCCCCCCCACCACCCATCACCATGTGCACCACGTGTCTCTCAATGGTAACACTATGGTAATCATCACGTCCTCGGACCCTATACTCGGTAATGATGATGTCAAAGGCAGACTGATGCTCCTTCTCAACCCCCCCTCGCCCCACCGCCCCACAATGTCATTTCATTCACCCCTATATGCGTAAAGTACCACTTCATTTATGTCGTCATTCTCATGGGGCGAGCGGCCTCAGCTATTCTATCTCTCTCTCGCCCTCTCTCAATTCAATTCAATTCAATACATATGTTTACATTGACAAAAAAGAGCAACACAAACAGTGCAACAATAGAGCTGCGCAGTGACGTCACCGCCCCTGTTCCGGAAGTCTTTTCCCCATTCATTTTTCTCATAGGCTTTTCGAAAATAATTTATATCAAGACGATTACGCCGCGGCCAAAGCCAACTCAGGTCGTGACAAATCATGACAACAAACACAATATCGTCATATAATATATAATTGGGAAGAAGTAGAAAACGGCATGATACAAGACTTTTTGTTTCGTTTTTCATCTTAGAAATTATTTTATTGTCCCAAAAGTTTGTGTGTGTCATCATGATTCGCCACGACTCGAAATGGTGGAGGGAGGACTTAGCTGGGAAGAAGAGCAGCTCTGCCTTGTGTGGGTATCGACTAGTCCATTACAACATGAGTATTTGCACAGCAACTCTCTCTCTCTCTCTGTCTGTCTCTGTCTCTCTCTCTCACTGTTCATCCCCCCCTTGCATTTTTTCCACTTTTAATCCTACCAATGTCCAGGTGTGCCCTGGCCACTTTATTTTGGAAATCTCACCAGAGGATAAGCCGCTTGAGGCGCAGCAGCAACTCTCATTTTGCCTTCCTACCTCATCTCTTGAATTCCCTCTTTCATTCGCCCCTCCTCCAATCCTCCCAACCCATTCCCTCTCTCCATCCATCCATCCATCCATCCATCCATCCATCTCTCCATCCATCCATCCATCCATCCATCCATCCATCAGTAGACCTATGCATGGGCATGGGGGGACAATGCCCCCCTAAATGCCCAATCTGCCCCACCAAACACGATGGCATGCAAAACAACCCAAGATGTCAAATTAAAGTGCCTATATTTAAAATGGTTTGTAACACTACTACTGCTACTAACTAACTGCAGCTGTGTCACCACTAAACCAACAGCATTTCATCATTGAAAGCGGAAAACTCTCTGAGTCAGACCTTTAGCTTTATGCATGTATGTTGCAACTTCAACAACAACTGATGTTATTATTGATGCTTTACATGCCCAATAAAAGTGCGACTTGAAGTGCCCCCCCCCCCCCCCCCCCCAATTGGGAAATGCTACATCTGCCCTGCATCCATCCATCCATCCATCCCACCCACCTAATCCATTCTTTCACCCACCCCCTCTCCGATCTATGGATTGTTTTTTTTTCTCCCTACGGTCACCCGCGATAGTGCCCTTGCGATCGATACCAGCCAACCCCCTACGCCCCATAATGCATCGCTGCTCGTTGTCACATCATGATGCGCACCAATCAGCATAACCTTTTCCCATCATCATCATGAAGAGAATCCATCCTCCAGCTTGTGAGTGCTGAGTTCAAACTAGCCCAAGATTTAGGCCTTCATAGACCAGTGGTTTCAACCGTTTTGATACCAGAGCCCACTATTTATTCAGAATTGTATCCACGGACCACCATCTGATGACATTTTTAGCCCCACAGATGCCAAAATTAAAGATTTCTCTTGTTTTTGTTCCAGGCTGGATTGGGGGGGGGGGGGGGGGGGGGGGGGGGACAATCTAACATACAGATCAAAAATGCACATTAAATCTT
>CM076965.1:65239829-65244829 GCA_039105355.1 Benthosema pterotum
AGCTCCCCCCCCCCCCCCCCCCCCCCCCCCCCCCCCCCCCCCCTCCCCCCCCCCACCCCCACCCCCCCCCCCCCCCCCCCCCCCCCCCCCCCCCCCCCCCCACCCCCCCCCCCCCCCCCCCCCCCCCCCCCCCCCCCCCCCCCCCCCCCCCCCCCCCCCCCCCCCCCCCCCCCCCCCCCCCCCCCCCCCCCCCCCCCCCCCCCCCCCCCCCCCCCCCCCCCCCATGCCTATGCCTAGATCCGCCCTGGTCCCATTTGTATTCCACTCTCAGAGTTACAGACCTATAAGGGACCATTTTTGGTTCCACACTAGCATTTAGCTGTGCTAGTTTGGAACTCTCTCAATGACCACCAAGCTAAGGTCTATAGATGATTGGTTCGCAAGTGTCCATGCATGCTGCTTTACTCACATTGTCAATGGTAGCGACTAGGAGGAGAATGACGACGAGGATGTGGAGGACAAAGATGGCTGCTAGAAGGATCAACATGGCTGCTGCTGTGCTGTGGACAGAGAAAGAGAGATTTAACGCTAGGAATATAAGTAGACAAATAAAAGAATATAAGACGACTTGTTTATAAGACGACCCTCATTTTTCAAGACCCATTTACAGAAAAAAGAACATTGAATGTCAAATACTATAGACCCTGAATATAAGACAACTCTGTTTTTTGGGATATTTCCATTGGGAAAAAACATATCTTATATTCAGGCCAATAGGGTATATAGTTGCGTTACACAGTCACTAAACACTTGTATATTTTATCTCACAATTCTGTAACCCATTTTTCACCCAGTGCCAATTTCTAATGTGATCCTGGGCTCTACACACCCTCCACCAACCTGGGGAGGCAGCGGACTGGCCTCATGCTTCCTTCAATGCATGAGGAGTCCAAGCTGCCTTCTTTTTACCTGACAGGGGGGAGTTTCTCTGGTTGGACATAGCGCTTGGAAGGAACACGTTATTCCAACCAGATCCTGTCCCCTCCATCAGGCGCCCCAGCTGGCCAGGGGGAGACGGATTAGAGCCCAGGATTACTGCATGTTTTTGTGAGGGTATCTACCCTAGGGGACACGGGGGGAGAACATGCAAACTCCACACAGAAAGGCCCTTTCACCAACCCCGCCTCGGGTATGGGCACTAAGGACACAGAGAAGCAGACACGCTGCCAGCACCACAGCAGCATCCCTAGCGGGACTCGAACACAGGACCTTCTAGCTGTGAGATGGCAGCACTGACCACTGTACCACTATGGTATATTTTACCCATTGTATACCATTGTATATTACCCAAAATGAACAGTATACTTTACATGGCAACTTCAGCTACTCTTTGTTCATGTTTGATTGATTGTGACTTTTCACATTTTTCACTTTTCACTTTTTCGACCTGCCACCTCAGACATCAGCAACATTATGATGTCCCTGAGCATCATGAAGCTACTGAAAGACCCGCCCACCTCAGACATCAGCAACATTATGATGTCACTGAGCATCATGAAGCTACTGAAAGACCCGCCCACCTCAGACATCACAACATTATGATGTCACTGAGCATCATGAAGCTACTGAAAGACCCGCCCACCTCAGACATCAGAAACATTATGATGTCACTGAGCATCATGAAGCTACTGAAAGACCGCCCACCTCAGACATCACAACATTATGATGTCACTGAGCATCATGAAGCTACTGAAAGACCCGCCCACCTCAGACATCACAACATTATGATGTCACTGAGCATCATGAAGCTACTGAAAGACCCTCCCACCTCAGACATCAGCAACATTATGATGTCACTGAGCATCATGAAGCTACTGAAAGAACAAAGCCACCTCAGACATCAGCAACATTATAAAAATTGCAAAAATATGATCATCTGGGTGAAAACCATCCAACTACCAACATTTTCAAAAATACTATATTTATGTTAAAGATGGAGTGCCGTGAATTTTTTCTACCCTAAAACATGATCATCAGGTATTAATGTTATATGAAAAGTAAGATTTTTTTCCCCAAAAGTGTAGTGTTTGTTAAACTGTCATTTTTATGATTCCACCCTACTAGTTCATTAAGTATGCCTGGTTTGCCTGGTGGGTGGTGATGGGTGGAGATCCAGCTGAACTGAAGCCACACCCACAGCTTTAGTTGCAGGATAAAGGGGGAGGAGTTAGGGGAGGGGCTGAACACGTGATGTCACTATAGTGAAGTTTTTTTCATTGGCATGTTTGACTGGAAAGGTTCAGCCCCCAGGAAGAAACCCTAAATACAAAGGGAAGACATCATTGCACATAAAAACACACCAAGGGGTCTATTTACATACTGCCACCTCTTAAACATGTACAAAATTGGAAAAAAATACAAAAATCACGGCACCCCCACTTTAATATCTCTAAAGCTCAAAGCACGATCTCTAAAGCTCAAAGCACGGCACCACCGCACTATGACCTTATATATCTGTTTGAAAAAAAGGGCTGGCTTGTACTTGTGTTGATATGAAGTATTTGCAGGAAATATATCTGAGGAATCATGGGTTGCACTTTTTTACTGGACCTCTACAACAGTGTTTTTTTTTTAACCAGTGGTCCGGGGACCACCAGTGGTCCTTGAGAGGATTCCAGGTGGTCCCCAGGCTAAATGATGGACAGTTGGTAACCTCTGAAATACTGCATTTTCAAGAATCCACCCCATTAGAAAATGTAGACATAATTCTTATTTTGAACAGCGTTTTGCCAGTTATCTCTCATGAATTGTGGACAAAAACTTGAACAATCCTTAGTTCTATCACTTTTCTGAGTCATGTGTTCAAATACTGGATTGTGATTGGCTTAAAAGAGAGGTGTATGGGACAATCCTTAGTTTTGGGTCCGAGAGACTAAATTAATCATCAAATGGTTGACTAGTTGGCTAAAATGTAGAATAAATAGTGGACCCTAGTATGAAAAAGGTTAATTGAAAACCCTTGCTCTACTCTAAAGACACATTGAAGTGACCTAGAACTTGACCAAGACGGACAAACAGGCAGACGGACGCATGGCCGTGGCACACACTGGTTTGTCACAATCGGGGCTTATAAATATTTGACAAGCAACAAGGGCTCCAGTCAAGTGCGCGCCTGCATCTCAGGACACACACACACACACACACACACACACACACACACACACACACACACACACACACACACACACACACACACACACACACACACACACACACACACACACACAACACAGAACAAGCGCCAGTATCTGGCACAGGGTGTGGCCTCACTGTCAGCTCCTAATTACTCTCAGGGTTTTGTAACTATAAACTAAAACCAGCGGACTGCAGGCTCGCACCACAGCAACACCAGCGAGCAAAGACTTCAGACGCGCGTCTGAGACGAACGCGTGTCACGCAAAGTGTGAGATCTCGAGCGAGACATCGCTTAAGGACAATCGATAAGATAAGATGAGATAAGGACCCATCTCGACCCCCCACTCCTCCCCAAAGGGGTGTTAGAAGATGAATGGATCAGTGCTCGGAGCGACAGAGCGGGACGTTGCGCGAGTGTTTTGGAAAACGGGATGAGTCGGGGCTTGTCTCGACGTCGTCGGGGCTAACCTATACCAAACATGCCACTCCTTAAAATAACTGTGAAAATACCTGCTTCTCCGTGGCCTAGCTGCCTGCATGGTGGCTGGCTGGCTGGGCCGGGGCCTGGCCCCACGCCCAACTCTTCCCCTTTTTTTTCTTTTTTGAAGAGGCACTCTGCCAATGACTAGGCGTGTAACGATACATTTTAGCAGCTATTATGATATGTATCCAGGGGTTTTGGGAGCGACAGCTCGTAAAGCCACAGGTTACTTTCAGTTACTTTTGGATAGCCTTCGTGGTGGAACAAATAAAAAAATATTTTTTTATCACTGATAACCAGATGATCTGGTGCAATCGTGCAGGCTTTAGTTCGACTGATTATTTTGTTGTTTGGTGTTTTAGGAAACGGAGAGGAGAATGCAATCTACAGCAGAAGACACGCTTTAAAATGTACTCTAAGATGTCACAGTCACAGTCATTACCTTTCCATGCAATCCTTTACCTCCCAATCCTGTACATACTAGACTAGCATCACAATACACGGTTGACTACATGGAACTATTTAGCAAATGCCTTAAAAGTACGGGTGGAATTTGTGGATGGTGATTCTCACTCTCTGGCAAGTGTATGGGCTTTGTTTTTGAAAACATATCATGACGCGCCTCGACCGTGATATGATGCTTACGCACGCAGGCGTGTGTACATAATAGTACCTCAAACCCCTTGAAACCGACCTAGCAAGTCCGATTGCAGTGAACCCCGGGAATGAATCCGCGTGTGTGGCAACTTGTGACAGTACAAGACTCACGTGATGTCTTTGATTATATAGGACTTGATTAGGACTATTAGAATCATCTGAATTTGGTCAGTTCATTCTGCCCCAGAAGTGCATGCATGCATGCTTGAAATTTGCCCCCTGTATAATATTGTGTTGATCGTCTAGTCTACACTATGTTATTACGTCACTGTGTCCGGTAGAGTGGTTGCTAGGTGTGAACCGAAGAGGATGCGCGTCTGGAATGTGGCAAAATACACGCCCCATCACATGTACCTACAGACGCTCTTCTTTTTTTGTCGATATTGAGGGGTCAGAAAATTCATCTGGGGTCACGTGGTTCATGGGCTCACGCAAGCCCCAAGACTCCAATGCATTTAGTATTACTTTTGTCACTATTCACTATTCATGTAGAGTAGCCGCCATTGGACCGGCCTCATGAAGTGAATGGAGTTTGCGTAACTCTGTCTGTTTCTAAGACCTGGCTTCTTTGCTTTTCTCTGTCAATATTCAATATCTCTCTCTCTCCCATTCTACTCTCTTCTTCAAACAGTCTCTCTCATTCTCTTTCTAAAACAAACACACACACACACACGCACGCATGCGCGCGCATGCGCGCGCACATACACACACACACACACACACACAC
>CM076965.1:65249829-65334829 GCA_039105355.1 Benthosema pterotum
AAAAGTCCTGTGACTAAAAATCGAAGTCGCCCCCATACCATTTTCTCCTGCCCCCCCCCCCCCCCCAACTGGGAAATGTTACATCCGCCCATGAAGAGGGTGCATGTGCTTTAAGGTGATTTCATCTATGCGTGTGGTTCCGAAGTTATCACAGAAACCCAAGTGTAATATTGCCATTCTACAGCAGTTACCCTTAAAGGAGAATTCCACACCATCAACCTTGGCTACCTTGATTCCTGTAACATGATACATGATGTCCCCTGCTGTGCTACGTCACATCATTTGGAGCCACGCCCACCCCGAAAGGTTGACTCCTCCCACTTCTAGGCCACTGTGGCTGACAAATTAGTCCAGGCTTTCCGTTTCCGCGCAACGCGGACGAAAATGAAAGCCCGTGGGTGTCGAGGTTATAAGTATTACTCTCCTAATAATAGTAATATTGACATGCAACAACACTGCTTATAATACTTTTCATCACTGTGTGTGTGTGTGTGTGTGTGTGTGTGTGTGTGTGTGTGTGTGTGTGTGTGTGTGTGTGTGTGTGTGTGTGTGTGTGTGTGTGAGAGAGAGAGAGAGAGAGAGAGAGAGAGAGAGAGAGAGAGAGAGAGAGAGAGAGAGAGAGAGAGAGAGAGCTGGTATTTCACATGGGTTATGAGCACATTAATCATTTCTCTCACCATGGTCACTACATCATTATGGCCGCCGTACGGTTTATAATAACAGCATGACTACACAGCGGGTCAGCACCATGAGCCACTGTCATGTGCTCCACTGTATCACACACACACACACACACACACACACACACACGCACGCGCACGCGCACGCACACGCACACGCACACGCACACACACACACACACACACACACACACACACACAGGTTCACGTCAGTCCATCCCAGATCCCAGCCCCAGGCAAGTACACTGAATCAGAGATGTGCACACACATAGGGACGTCAAAGTGGGCCCACATGGGTGACCAGATCCCAGCTATATTCCTTTGAGGGACAGAAGTGTTTGCATGTCCAATTTTTTTCCTGAGAGTGTAAAATTTTCAATTTTTTGAGAGTGTACAAATGTGAACCAAATCGACCCACCAGGGTCCATTTGGTTCACATTTGTACACTCTCAAATTTTTTTGAAAAATCTGAAAAAAAATTGGGGATGTCCCTCTTTTGTCCCTCTTTCAGGCTGCAACGGCCCACCCGAGTTTTTCCTCAGTTTTCTGACCCCTCAATGTCGCAACATGTTGGCTTATTCGGGACAAGCATTCAGGTATTCCCGAATGCGGAGCGGGCCTCGGTGGCCTGTTGCCCCCCCTCCCACCTCCGCCCCCTCCCCACCATCTTGGGGCGATGAATATAGTCTCCTCCAATAGTTGGAGCCTGCGGGGTCTCTTTTTTTTTCTGTGAGGCTCCCGCGTACCGACCGGCAGCCAGGTGTGCAAATGTTTCTGTTCCTTTGACTCCTTCTTTAATTTAATATAGGAAGCTCTTTCTTATTGTGCCGTTCAAGCGTGGGCATGCCCCTGAGGCATGTAGGGAAATCCTTCCAAGATGCCAAATACACACAGCAACAGGCACACCCCACCGGGAACGCTGTATACGCTGCTCCACCGTAACACAGTCTTCTATTCCACCTTCTGCCAAACCGGTTCACTTATTTTTTTTTTGTTAATAAGTGATTGCAGTTACAGTTCCGATTTTTATTTAAAGGGGAACCCCACCCATTTTCAACATTTTAAATATGTCATTAATATACCTGAGATATTGTGTGGTGATGATGAAAAAAAGTTCCCCCAATTCTGTATTCCCTGAAAATGGAGGTCTGAAAAAAAAACAAAAAAAAACATTAACATGGTGAAATACATCCGATGACATCATTAAGTTGTATTTCACCATGTTAAAGATGGAGTGCCGTGAATTTTTTCTACCCTAAAACATGATCATCAGGTATTAATGTTATATGAAAAGTAAGATTTTTTCCCCAAAAGTGTACAGTGTTTGTTAAACTGTCATTTTTATGATTCCATCCTACCAGTTCATTAAGTATGCCTGGTTTGCCTGGTGGGTGGTGATGGGTGGAGATCCACCTGAACTGAAGCCACACCCACAGCTTTAGTTGCATGATAAAGGGGGAGGAGTTAGGGGAGGGGCTGAACACGTGATGTCACTATATTGAAGTTTTTTTCATTGGCATGTTTGACTGGAAAGGTTCAGCCCCCAGGAAGAAACCCTAAATACAAAGGGAAGACATCATTGCACATAAAAAACACACCAAGGGGTCTATTTACATACTGTCACCTCTTAAACATGTACAAAATTGGAAAAAATACAAAAATCACGGCACCCCCTCTTTAATGTTTTTGCTTTCAGACCCTTTTTACTGAGAGGGTACAAATGGAACCGGGTCCATTTGGTTCACATTTGGATCCTCTCAGGAAAATTTTGAAAATGGGTGGAATTCCCCTTTAAACTTAACGCACACACAACATGGATTCTTAAAATTGTTTTCGTGATGCTAGATAAAACCAGGCTTGTTTAAATTCCATTGTAAACAAAGTGGAAATGCAAATTTGGGACTGAAGACTGAAGGAGAGGAGGAATTACACCAAGTACGGTGCGTTGATTACATCATTATGAGGTAAAAATCCAATTATGAAAGACTAAATGTTCAAAATTTTGGGGGATAAAAAACACACACGGGAGCACCATAACTCTAAAAACAATAAAAAAGTTGAGTTTCATATTATTCCCCTTTTAAGTTGTATGGAATACTGTCCATTAATACAGTGGCGTCAACTGTGTTAATTGATGTCCAGAGTCCTGTGGTGGGAGTTCTGCTCTGGTTTTGGTGAAATATGAAGTAGTTCCTGGCATTTTGTTGAAGTTACTGGGGCCATGCAGTAAAAGTAATCCACAAAACTAACAACATTTGTATTGCCCAAAAAGTAGTTCCATGCGACAATGAATGAAGGATAATGCGTTGCCAACAACAAAGTTCTGGACCGTCTGCAGGGCAAAGCAAGTGTCTCTCTGCAGGAAAACAGCTGTAGCATCAAAGTCATATAGGGCTCCATTTTCGTCACCGCTAAACGACTTATCCCTTTTATTAAAAAAAGAACATTTTTCAATAGTTTAAAAGGCCAGTCAATCTATTGACAATGTGTCAATAGATTGGCACGTTTGAATTATTCCAAAAAAGTTTTCAAAATAGTAAAAAAAAAAAAAAATGATAAGGGGTTTAGGATAAGGGGTTTAGATGGCAACAAAAATGGAGCCCATATAGTGTTTTTACTGTTGGAGTAAGTCAAATATTTTACTTAAAGCGACCGACCACTTCACCCCTTTTCAAAATAATAATCAATTGCATCATTATAGAGGTTTTCAAAATTTTCTCAAAGCACCTTACAATGGTCTATTCATTCATACATTGGGGTCCATTCATTCATATTGTGTACTTGTTCCTCACTAGTGCCCATGACAAGATACCACAACGTATTTTCTTTCTCAGTCTGTGTCTCATAGGAAGTCTGCACACACACACACACACACACACACACACACACACACACACACACACACACACACACACACACACACACACACACACACACACACACACACACACACACACACACACACACACACACAGGCCTGTGGCTTCCATTTTCGCATTGCAACTTTTCAGCAATAGAGAGCCTGCAGTTCCTATCAGCTTGGATTCCCCCATTGATGTCACTGGAAGAGGTTTCTGAACTGTCCACAGCCCTCCTGTGAGACACAGACTGAGTAGAAAAATATAATAGTGGCATTTTATCATGTACATTAGTGAGGACCTGTTATATGAAGATGCGTTGGAAAGTGGTAAGTGGTCCTTTAAAGGGGAATTCCACGCATTTCTAACATTTTCCCAAGAGCGTACAAATGGACCATAGCGGGTCCATTTGGTTCACATTTGTACACTCTCGGGTCCAAAGAGAACAATCATCAGCATGGTGAAACACAACTTGAGGATTTCATTAAGTTGCGTTTCACCATTTGTCACCATGTTTTTTTCCAGACCTCCATTTCTAGGAATGGGGGAGGGGGGCCTTTTAGTAGATCTTAACAAATCTCTAAGGTATATTAATGAAATGTTAAAAATGGGTGGAGAGCTGTTTTTTTTTTTTTTTTTTTCTTCTTTTTTTTTTATATATTATATATATTTTATCCCACGATGTTGTGACCCATTTTTTCACCCAGTGCCAATTACCTAATGTGATCCTGGGCTCTACACATCCTCCACCAACCTGGGGAGGAAGCAGCGGACTGGCCTCATGCTTCCTTCAATGCATGAGGAGTCCAAGCTGCCTTCTTTTCACCTGACAGGGGGGGATTTTCCCTGGTTGGACGTAGCGCGTGGAAGGAGCACGTTATTCCAACCAGTTCCAGTCCCCTCCATCAGGGGGGACAGGGGGAGATGGATTAGAGCCCACTCAGCTCAGGATTACTGCATGTTTTTGTGAGGGTATCTACCCTGGGTTGAGCTGGGTTAAAGACCATAGACTACCTGTTGGAGCAATCATGCTGGTCTGGACTGCTTTTATTATTGGCTTGAGGCGCGTGAGCCATTATAGCCATTATAGTAATGACAGGCCAACATGCTGACAACATGACCTCACTATACGGGTAGGTAGGTAGGAGATGAGGGAATCCTCGGAATGCTTCGCGTTTAAAGCCACTTAGAGCCTGAAAGAGGATTCCTTAAAGGGGAATTCCACCCATTTTTAACATTTTTTCTGAGAGCGTACAAATGCAACTATTTGTACGCTCTCAGAAAAAAGAAGCGTCTAAAGCAGGGGTTTTCAACCTTTTTGACCCCAGGGACCACCGTTTATTCAGGATTTGAGCCACGGACCACCATTTTAGGATATTTTAGCCCCACAGACCCCAAATCGAAAGATTTATTTTGCTTTTGTCCACAATTCCAGGCTGGATTTGGGAAACAAAACAAGCAAAACATACATTCCAAAAGGGCTAATTCAGATGATGAATATTTTAACTCTTGAGAGTGTAAAAATGAAACCAAATGGACCGCAAGGGTCCATTTGGTTTCATTCTTACGTTCTCAAGAGTTATCTGGTTAGCCAACTTAGCTGTGGACCACCTGGAACCCTCTCAAGGACCACTAGTGGTCCCCGGACCACCTGTTGAAAACCCCTGGTCTAAAGAAATCCAGTAAGATGGTGAAAATACATCTTGATGATGTCATCAAGATGTGTTTCACCGTGTTAATGATTTTCTTCAGACCTCCATTTCTAGAAAACACAGAATGGGGAAATCATGTCCACCCAGCACCTCTAAGGTATACTAATGACGTATTAGAATGTTGAAAATGGGTGGAATATGGAATTCCCCTTTAAAATCATGACAGTGTGGTGAGAGGAATGTTTCTAGGTCAGTGGTTCAAAATTTCTCCAAAAAAGTATAACATGAGGCTTATAAGGGATTTCCACCCATTTTCAACATTTTACCATGTTATTAATACACCTTAGAGATGTTCCGTAGACATGATAAAAAAAAGAAAAAGAAATGGAGGTCTGAAAAAAAATCTTCAGCATCTTCAATCTTATGTTGACATTTCACTGTTTTATCTTGGCAGGGACGCCTCTGTTTGTGCGTATACGGAGAAGGAAGAGATTAGATAAGAGATAAATTGGCAAAACGTCGGTCAAAATAACATGTTCACATTGTGTAGATTCTTCAAAATTAAGTCATTCAGATGTTTATATGATTTAATATGATTTGTTACTATTGAGACAAATCATATTAAATCATATGCGCTCCTTTTGGCACAATTCTAAAAGAATTACCTTGGGTATGTGAGTAATGCTAGTATGTGTGTGTGTGTGTGTGTGTGTGTGTGTGTGTGTGTGTGTGTGTGTGTGTGTGTGCGTGTGCGTGTGTGTGTGTGTGTGTGTGTGTGTGAACTAGACAGAGCATGACACTTGAAAGCCGGAATGTTTAACGTAGCGCCACCACAGGAATGTCCAATAACACCGGTCGCCATGGCGACCGGGAAAGCTTTCCGAGGCCGGCGTGCCGCGACACAAATGACCATCGCCATGACAACGCCTGTTTATCTGTCTGTCTGTCTGTCTGTCTGTCTGTCTGTCTGTCTGTCTGTCTGTCTGTCTGTCTGTCTGTCTGTCTGTCTGTCTGTCTGTCTGTCTGTCTGTCTGTCTGTCTGTCTGCTTGTCAGTCTGTCTGTCGTGACTCGTGCTGCATCTCGTTTCCAAATCTAGTCCCATGTTGTCAAACAGGGCAGGATCTATAGCATGGGCATGGGGGAGCAATGCCTTCCTAAATGCCCAGACAGCCCCACTAAACACGATGGCCTCAGAGAAAACTCTCTGAGTCAGAACTATGTTGTTATTGATGCTTACTTGCCTAATATAAGTAATGCCTTATATTAGGCATTACTTGACTAATATAAGTGACCCACAAGATGCATCTTGTGGGTCACAGAACTGGAGAATTTCAATGAAAATGGTTTGTGGGCGATAAAGCCGGCCTTCATGCAATTTTTGCCTGCCCCCCCAAATGGGAAATGTTATATCCGGGCCTGGTGTCATGAAAAAATAATAGTAATAGTGTATATCAGGAATGAATTCTTTAAGTCTTTAAGTCCATCCCCTTACAAATGGGAGCAAAAACAAAAGCGTTTATATTTTTGTTGAGTGTATTAATGAGGCTAATATTAATTAGGTGGTAAAACTGGAAACCGTGGTGTTTCGGTCATAGCAAACCAGGGTTTTAAATTTTGCAAACCGTACAACCTTAATGTTTACATACAAAGCTATGACACGTGGATAAACTGCTATTTACATGAACGTCTATACTCTATAGCCTACATAAGAGTGCTGTCCAAAGTCTTTATTGTGCATGCACATTTCCTACATTTTGTGGGTTGCATTTTAAAAAGTATGCACAAACTTTACACAAGCCTACAGAAGATCTCATTTTTTTAAAATGTTCCTCTCTGCTACAGAAGGTGAAAAATGCACTCTTTGTAGACATTGCATTAGAATTAGTATTCGTCTTTTAAAACAGGTTTTTAAGGCTATTTACATAGGTGTTGTACCTATGCCATTCTTCCTTTTGACAGCTACTGTATAGCTCGGGGGTTGTTTAAGTCAGGGGTTTTCAACAGGTGGTCCGGGGACCACCAGTGGTCCTTGAAAAGGTTCCAGGTGGTCCCCAGGCTAAATGATGGAAAGTTGGTTAACCAGATGTAACTCTTGAGAATGTAAAAATAAAACCAAATGGACCCTTGCGGGTCCATTTGGTTTCATTTTTACACTCTCAAGAGTTAAAATATTCATCATCTGAATGAGCACCACTTAATTAAGACGTTTACACTGTTTTGTTGGCAAAATCCAGCCCTGGAATTGTGGACAAAACCAAACTTTGATGTGAAAAAAGGTGGTCCGTGGCTCAAATGCTGAATGAATGGTGGTCCCTGGAGTGAAAAAGGTTGAAAACCCCCTGGTTTAAGTCATTGGGTGGAGTGAAGTGGATTGCATTTTAATAATGGATTGCATTTTATCGTGCTTTTCTATGCACTACGTGCATAGGCTTTACAATGGTCCGTAGTCCACTCATTCGTACATTGGGAGGTGAAGCGGCGAACAGTCAACACCAGCGTCCTCACTTCATACATTCCCCACATTCACACACCAGTGGTGGCAACCACTGGAGGCAAGGTGGGGTTCAGTGTC
This sequence comes from Benthosema pterotum, assembly GCA_039105355.1. Classification (NCBI taxonomy): domain Eukaryota; kingdom Metazoa; phylum Chordata; class Actinopteri; order Myctophiformes; family Myctophidae; genus Benthosema; species Benthosema pterotum. Next base: position 65,257,593 of record CM076965.1, read on the forward strand.
TTGCCCAAGGACACGTCTTCTACATGTAGACAGGAGGAGCCGGGATTCGAACCGGGATTGGCCGACCTGCTCTACCTCTTGAGCCACAGCCGCCCAAGTATACGTAAAGTTCCAGCCATTGTCACTCATACCTCTGACCAGATCCAATGTGTCAAACTAATGAACGTTCAAAGGGCTGTTTCTCACCTTTGAGTACTTTGACATAGCCACTTTAAAATGTGTATAACTCATTCACATAGGTTCCAATTTCATTGAATGAAGCATTAAAAAAATAGGCCTAGGGCTGGGCAGTACTATATGGGTTCTTAGCTTGCCTATGATTTGTGATGACTATTTCTATCTAATTACTGTATTACCGTGAATTGTTATTGCTAGAGTAAATCGCTCTGGATTAAGAGCGTCTGCTGAATCACGTATCACACGGGCGAAGTTTGAACTGAACAAGAGTGTCCAGGTCTTTATCTGAAGTTTCCAGCGCTCGTGGTTTGTGAACGTCACGGAGAAGGTTTCAGGAATAAATCCCTTCTTAAATCTACGGTGGGACACCACACCTAGCTGTATATATATAACTCCCACACTCTGCAGTCTCATCATCATCATCATCTTCATCTTCAGTGTATTAGGGCTACACCCTCCTCGCTTTTATTTAAGACCCCCACCGGTGGCTATATGGCTTCTTGTCAGCCGGTGTATGCTGGAATGCAGTGACTGGGGCTTGATGTTAGATTTGGAAGGAGAAGCGAAGAAAAAAAGACAAATATTTGATACTCGATCTGCGTATCTGCCAAACGAGCCCTGAAGATGGGGAGGGGAGAGGGAGAGAAAGAGAGAGAGAGAGAGTATGAGTTATTTAGAATGTATTGTAGAATGTATTGTAGAATGCGGTTGGACCAGATTTTGTCCATGGCGTTTCAGCCACACCCACGTGAGGTAATAAGCCTGTGTGTGTGTTTGTAGCTTGAGATGCAGCAAGAACCACACGCACCAATGCTGCCTGACGGCGCGCATCACCCCCTGGGCTGTGTGCTGTGCGAGCGGGTGTGTGTGTATGTGGAGGGGAGGGGGCGGGGCGGGGACTTAACCAAAATACAGGTTCTTCTGTCTGTCTCCAGACACAGGCCGGGGTGAGCGAATCACATGCCTGTGTGGGGGGACGGACGGACCAATGGGCTTGACTCGTTCGAAACAAACACTAGCTCTTTTGTTGCACGCGTCGCTTTTCTGATATCGGTAGTACTGGAAAAACTAGAGTCGTAAAGAAATGTTTTTAAAAAGCACTCAGAGGTCGGAAAACCCTTGTGATACGATCTGGTACACTTGTCCCGCGGCGCGGCGTGTGTGTACACAAGCTTTACTAGGGACTGAAAAGATATATTTTCTCAGGCCGACCGGTTCAAAAGAGGGTGGATCTGTTCGTTTACATTTACAATTCACGGTTGATTGAGTTCATTGTGGGCTCACCGGAGAGTTGACTGCATGCATTATATAAGCCATGCGATTGGAGCACTCTTTAGCCTATACACAATAGTGTGGTATGCATGCCCAGACTGCACCCATGATCACTGACTCATTATGTACATCTGTATGATATATGCTATAGAACTGTGCCGCCCCGTCCCTTTCGTGATGCCGCCCCAGAAATTGAAATTCCCTGTTCATTTTCTTCAGACTTTTTTTTTTTTTTCCCAAAAGGATTACGCCGCGGACAAGGACAACTCGGGTCGTGGCGAATCATGACAATACACACAATGTTTTGGGACGATCAAGTCATTTGTAAGAAGGAACAAAAAGTGTTGTATATTTGTTCTGTAGAAATCAGTTTGAAAAGACTATGAGTATAACATGAATGGGGAAATTACATCTGGGTCGCAAACCCTGTTCACTTCATGGGTGGCTCTATCATCAAGTTGTGTTTCACCATGGTAATGATTTTTCTGAGAGTGTACAATTGGGACTAATTGGACCCGGTATGCGGTCTATTTGGTTCACATTTGAACACTCAGGAACATTTTGGAAATGTCCCTCTTTAGTGTCCCTCTTTCAGGCTGCAACAGCCCTCCCGAGAGTGCAGTTTTCTGACCCCTCAATGTCGCGACATTTCGGCTAGTCTGAGTATTGTTTTGGCCGAGCCCTCTTGTAATACACACACACGCACACACACACACACACCACACACACACACACACACACACACACACACACACACACACACACACACACACACGCCCTATAAAAACTATATTATAATGACATTATAATATAACGATAATTGGCTCACGTGAACGCTGATTGATGGCACAAAGACAAACGGTTCAGTGGGACAAAAAACTGCACCTGAATTGACCAAACGTGAACAATAAAGAACAAAACAAGTGACATCAGTGGGTAAAGTTTAGGGTGGTATTATAGTTCAGTCCTTTAGCCCACTTGAGCAGGGTCCAAATCCCTTAATAAGGGTGTCTGTGTGGAGCCCCGCCCACCACCATCGCCACAGGTGACGCTGTGTGTGCGTGTGTGTGTGTGTGTGTGTGTGCGTGTGCGTGTGTGTGTGTGTGTGTGTGCATGCATGCGTGTGTGTGTGCAAAACAATGGTCGCCTCGCATCGCTCACCGACGGAGGAAAGGCGACCACAGGAAAATTCACCACACACCGCCTTGCCTTTTTACACAATAGTAAAGTTATATGTCTGTGTCTGTCTGTCTCTGTCCAGGGGCGGATATAACATTTCCCAATTGGGGGGGCAGGAGAAAATGGTATGCGGACAGCTTCATCGTCCGTGGCACGAAGTGACACGGGCGATGAAGCCGCCCCCATACCGTTTTCTGTTACAGGACTTTTATTAGTCAATAATAACATCAGCTGTTGTTGAAGTTGCAACAGACACGCAGCATGCATAAAGCTAAAGGTCTGACTCAGTCAATGATGGAATGCTGTTGGTTTAGTGGTCCCACATTTAGGGGGGCATTGCCCCCCCCATGCCCAGATCCACCCGTCTCTCTCTCTCTCTCTCTCTCTCTCTCTCTCTCTCTCTCTCTCTCTCTCTCTCTCTCTCTCTCTCCCTCTCTCTCTCTCTCTCTCAGTCTCCGTTGTTAGGCTACTCTGCCTTTCATTTATAGACCAATTTAGGGTACATGCGGTCGCGCTACTCTGCCTTTTACGAGGAAAGAGTGCTGTCTGTGTTCCAAACAGTGGGTCGGGACAACATTTGTTGGTCGCGGACAAGTTTTTAAAGGGTCCCTCCACAACAGATGTTCATAGGAGCATTCAGTGATATATTGATTTACAGTAGTGTCTGCACATGCACATCCTCTATAGTTAAATGGGAAGGCTCCTCTTATACTGATTGGACAAAAGGTGTTCCTCCCAAAGGGAGATTTTCACTAATTTGGGCAAACAAATTAATCTCTATTTGGGTATTTTCTGCAGAAAATGAAAGAGGAAGAGGTGGGTGTAAGGTGGTGCCTGTACGCAGACTTTAATATAAATCTGGATTTTTACAGGAGAACATGGCAGTGTGGCAACTATAGTGCTTGAACACTGCCATACTTCAACCACATGCTACAATCACACCTGCAGTACAAGCCTGTGACTTATTGTGAGCTTGTGGATCAGTGTATCTGATATGCTGTGCTGCCATGTAGTATAAATTGGGATCAAAGACTATGCCGGTGACATCATGATGCTGAAGGAACACCCACTGAGGGGCAAAACAACTTGCTCTGCATGGAAATACACTGTTGTGGCGCGAGCTTTCATACACCCTAACCGCTGTGAAATAAGCTTTTGAAGGGCTTGAACCAGCTCAGTGGCCTTGTGGTTAGAGTGTCCGCCCTGAGACTGGGAGGTCGGGGTTCGATTCCGACCGGCCAGGTAATACCAAAGACTCTATAAATGGGACCCAATGCCTCCCTGCTTGGCACTCAGCATCAAGGGATGGATTGGGGGTATGTCTGTGTTATCCTAGCGTCATGTCCAGGGGTGTACTTGTACATCAAGCTGCCTCACGCTACAGAAACAGGAGATAGGCTCCTGACCTATATGGGCGTCAATGGCTCAGCTGGGCCTCATGACATCATGACCTGGCAAGGCTGCTTACTTACTCTATTGTTAAAGGACACATATTTTTTCCTCAACCGAGGTTCATGTTTTAGTGATTAGAGAAAGTAAAAGATGTTTTTTTAGTATTATTTGCTGCTTCTTTAGGGATTTTAGCTGGGGCTAAATATGTATTTTTGGACAAAATGTTTTCATTTCTTCTTCTTCTTCTTCTTCTTCTTTCTTCTTCTCTTCCTTCTTCTTCTTCTTCTTCTTCTTCTTCTTCTTATTTACTATAGTCCTTTAAAAGCCTCTTTCACAGAGTGAATGACCAATTAACCAGACGTACTGTAACCCCAGGTGTGTATTGTACAGGATTTGTGGTGAGGGTCGGTTGTGGGTGTACTGTGTATACCTTTTGCGCAAGCTATAAGGAAAACTGCAGGTGCAGTAGTGCGAGTCTCCGGTCTGTGTTGAAACTCTCACCACAGCCCACACCCTGGTGTTGACTAATTGGAAAATGTAGACGCAATCCTGCAGACCACACACACACACACACACACACACACACACGCACACGCACACACACACACACAACACACACACACACACTACACACACACACACACACACACACACACACACACATAAGCTTGAACATACAATCTCACCCAATATTCCAAAGGGAATGATACACAGCCATAGGCATCTGGTGTAATGGGCAAATTTCCACACACACACACACCACCCACACAGCCGCACACACAACACACACACACCACACACGCACGCACACACACACACAACCACACACACACACACACCACACACACCCACACACACGCCACACCACACACACACACACACTGACCCCCACACATCACACACAACAACACACACACTGTATTTGTTTCTCCAGGGATACAGGACCAGCTCTCCTGTCATTTTAAATGAACCAAGATGCAGACAAGACTAGCTCCAAATGCAGTTCTGGCCTGAAAGCGATATATACATACAACATATATACCTAAATTAATCATGATTCTCCATGTCGCTACACACAGCTTTGACATGTATGACGCGTGTCTCACGTATGCATAGCCCCCGAAAAAACAAAAATCGAACCAAGCATGTGCAGTGCACCTCGGGACAGTGGCGGAAAGTAATCAAGTTCTTAGTCATTTACTTTAGTAAGTGCTTACCATGAAGTTTTTTGGTTGTGTTTTTAGCAGGGTATATCTACAGCCTTTAAAAAAAAAAAAAAAAAAAAAAAACTGTCAGATCTTCATTGAGAAATCTGTGATTTTCTCAATGGGTGTGTCTGAACAGTCCCTTTCCTAATGTGATGTCGTATTCAGCGGACACATTTGAGTAGCCCCTCCTCCTTTAACTTTTCCTCCGCCCACCCTTTAACTCATCGGTATGCATGGATCAGTCCCCACACCTCCTCCCACTGTGGTTCACTGCCCTGATTGTTGGCAACCCTCCTTATTTTTCATAAAGTTGGCAACCCTCCCTTCAAATACTACATTTGTAATAGTGGTGGGCCCTATTCTAAGCAAGTTTTAAAAGGATCCCTGCATAATGAGATAAATATGGATAATACATTATACTTGCCCTCTATAACTACAATTGAACATTTAAAACACATATAATAAGCTCTTCAGTTTAAAAAATAATGTTAAAAGTTAATGTTTTTATCCCATGGGGGCCACCATTTGACTGGCCTGTCACATGACCTGTCACAGTGATGACGTCACAGTGCATTGCTCCGCAGTAGAAGTGAATGGAATGGAATGTAAACAACTATACATTTTCTGTTCCTATATGGTTCATTTTACAGTTCTTTATTTCACAGTACAGTTCTTTGTTTCACAGTAAAATGGCGCCCCCCCAAGGAATAAAAATATGAACTATTTTTAAACTAAAGAACATATTATATGTGTTTTAAATGTCCAATGCTAGTATAGGGGACGAGTATAAAGCATTTATCCATAAGAGGCTTATTAGCCTTGGATCCTTTTAAACCCCAGGCAACTTGTCTAGTCGGCCTAATGGCAAAAACACCCCTGATCAAATCAAACTCAGGCACTTCAAAACAGGATAATCTGTTCTCGTGTACGTGTCGGTGAATGCTGAAGCCTGAAGCCAGGCCTGCAGAAGCCTCTAGATGGGTAGTACGGCTCAATGCTGATTCATTAACGTCAGCAAGTGTACGCATGTTACCGACGAGGACCTGTGTGATGTAATGCCTTCAGGGCAAGCCAGAAAATGTATCAGTAGCAGCCAGGAGAATGAGACTAGATCAGGACACCGTGCCAAAGGCAACCAAGAGCTGCCTGCCAGCAAAACTGGTGCTGTGGGAACCAACACATGGCACCGAGAGAGAGAGAGAGAGAGAGAGAGAGAGAGAGAGAGAGAGAGAGAGAGAGAGAGAGAGAGAGAGAGAGAGAGAGAGAGAGAGAGAGAGAGAGAGAGAGAGAGAGCGGGCAAAGTCAACTCGGGTAGTGACAAATCATGATGACACACACAATCCTTTGGGACAATCAAATCATTTCTAATATGAAAAACGAAACAAAAAGTGTAGTATCCTGCCGTTTTCTACGTTTTGCTAATTAGATATTATATGATAATACTGTGTTTGTTGTCATGATTTGTCAGGACGAAGCAAGTGTCTGTCTGCAGGGAAAAAGCTGCAGCACTAAAGTAGAAGCAACGTAGAGGCAAAAAAATATAGCTATATAAATATTTTGATTTTTGGTTAAAAAGTTGCCTCTGTACCTTTAAGCGTATACCGTTCATACATTCATCTATGATTGGTGGATGATTCTTTTTTGAGACACGGTCATATGGGGGACCTGGATCGATGCCCAAATGACTGAAGACGTGTCACACTTGTTGCAACACTTTTGATGACATGCAGGATAAATATTGTTCTGGATCCACGCCTGCCTGAATGGGTCACCACCACACCTTTCAGTAAAACGAAACGTTTAAATCCAGGCCACGTTGTGATATTACGCACCAGCTGTTTCGGTGCAAGCAGAATGTTCAAAAACGATACTGTTTGACTGTCACTGTGGGCGTGCTGCTGGATGATTTGGCCTGCAGCAGAGAAACCTGCGATCCGCTGCCAACTACATTCACGGCATTACGTTTAGAATAACGGGACTCCGATTAGATCCGGTTTCGCCCCCTTTGACAGTGGTGACATTAAGCACAGCGAAAATAGAATGGTAGATGTAACATTTCCCATTTGGGCGGCAGGAGAAAATGGTATGGGGGGGCACATACCATACCCCCCCCCCCCCCCCACTCATGCCCATGTCTAGATCCGCCCCTGGTGTGCATGCATAAAGCCATGTGTTATTATCAAGGCAGTATGAGGCCACCGTTACCGTTAGTGTGTTCACTTCATTCAAATATTGTTATTTTTGTTCTTCTTTTCTTTTGGCTAATCCTCCCAACTATAGAGTGTGGTGACCATATAAGGAGTTCCTCCCTGTCCCCAGTGAGCTCCTGGGGTCATAAAACCCTAGGTTCCGTTTGGGCTTTGGGGGAAAACCCTTTCATCCAATCAGGCATCAGCATTACTTGGCATTATTAACATTACTTAGCATTATTGGCATCAGTTTAGCTATTGACTCAGTGGCAGGAATAGCCAATAATGTTTTTTCTCTTCTCTCTCTCTCTCTCTCTCTCTCTCTCTCTCTCCTCTCTCTCTCTCTCTCTCTCTCTCTCTCTCTCTCTCTCTCTCTCTCTCTCTCTCTCTCTCTCTCCTCTCTCTCTCTCTCTCTCTCTCTCTCTCTCTCCCTAGTGGGGACATAGCTACAAACGGTAATTGTCATGTGTACTTTTTGCAGTGCGAAATCCTCCTTTCAGCTCCCCAATACTCTTTAAGTGAGGGGAATTTCAACAGAAAAAAAAGCATCACGTCCGGGTTCCACAAACCGGGAGCAAACTGTGAGCAAATGAGAGAGAGAGGGGGCAATCAAAATCGAATTAAGGCGTGAAAATAAAGACTAAACATGCCGCAAAGAAAATAGCGTGTGTCTCCTCTTAAGTGTAAGCATGTGCTTAGCTGGCCGGCCGCCTATATGCGGTTTTGAACACTGAGTCATATTACTCATGATGGAATGAGATGTTTTTTTGTCGTTTTTTTTTTTTTTTTTTTTTTTTTTTTCCCTTCACGCAGCTCCGTGTCGTGTTGTGACACGATATTGTGTGTACATACAGTAACACTGTGTGAGGTCGGCAGGGGTGTTTTAAAGGGATAGTTCACTTTAAAAAAAAAGTTCAGTGGTTTTCAACCAGTGGTCCGGGCACCACCACCAGTGGTCCTTGAGAGAGTTCCCGGTTGGTCCCCAGGCTAAATAATGGAAGGTTAACCAGATGTAACTCTTTGAAAGCGTAAACATGAAATGGCTCCAAATGGACACGCAAGGGTCCATTTGGTTCCATGGCCTATCTACACAACTACAGAATGTAGAAGATTGATGGTCATTTTGATCTGTATGTTGGACTGTTTTTTTTTGTTTCCCAAATCCAGCCTGGAAATACACTGGGGATGGTAAAACACCAAAAAAAATCTCAAAAATGTAAAATTCATGGTGAAGTTCCTTTAAATACAAAAAAAAAAAATCTCTTTCGACACATAGTACTGCACTTTGGTGTGAAAAACAGAATGGGCAGAGCCAATAATTCTTCTATGAGTCATTCCGTTGTTGCTGCGGTGCCGGCCTATTATACAGTAGAGTCACTGTTTACATTCAGTTGCTAAATAAAAGAAAGAATTCCTCATATTTGTAGCTGGGCTTCCGTTGCCATGGTTACCAGTCAGTGTTTTTTTTTTCTTCAATCTGTTTCCCTAACCTAGCGGATTTCAACCACTGCATGGGTTCCTACTATAGTCCTAGAATGCGTTTCCAGGTGGTCCCCGGCTAAAATGGTGGACAATTGGTAACCAAATGGCCCCTAAGATCTGTAACGTTGAGAGTGTGCACTTCAAGAATCTACACAATTGGAAAATATAGGATACATGGTAAATCGTTGTTTTGATCAACGTTTGTGTCTCTCATCTCGCCTGAATACAAGGGATTGTGGTCAAAAAGCATTTTTTTTTTGCCCAGAACCACGGGCCCCTGAGCTCAGGCCCAACCACAAAAGGGGTAGACAGTGAATAACAGCAACGCACAGTCGCACACCGTGCGTATCATTTCGCATCAATAAAATAGCCCCAAAAGTCCTAAACCAGTGGTTTTCAACCTTTTTCATCCCAGGGCCCACCATTTATTCAGCATTTGAGCCACGGACCACCATTTGATGACATTTTCACACCAAAGACCTAAAAATTAAAGAATTCTTTTGATTTTGTCCACAAGTCCAGGCTGTGTTTTGCCAACACAACAGTGCAAACTTCTAAATTAAATATTTTAACTCTTGAGAGTGTAAAAATGAAACCAAATGGACCCGCAAGGGTCCATTTGTGTAAAAATGAAACCAAATGGACCCGCAAGGGTCCATTTGGTTTCATTTTTACATTCTCAGGAGTTACATCTGGTTAACCAACTTTCCATCATTTAGCCTGGGGACCACCTGGGATCATCTCAAGGACCACTGGTGGTCCCCGGACCACCTGTTGAAAACCCCTGTCCTAAACCATCATGATATGGTACATGACCGTGTTTAAACAGTTTGCATTTATTTGTCTTATTATTTTTAAGCAATGCCTTGCTGTAAATTCTGCTGAAATGTAGGTGAATATCGCAGGCTGATGTGTCTGAGAGATGTATCATCATCAAATGGTGCGTGGCTACAATACTGAATGAACAGCGATCAAAATGGTTGAAAACCACTGCCCTAACCCGAAAGGCTGCTTTTTTTATCCGCCTCTCTTTTTATAGACCCTCCCATGCTCTGTGTTGTTGCTACATTTAAACTCTGGTTTCCCCCTCGCAGCACGTGATTTCTTCTCTACTTTCTGGGAGTCGCCTCTCAACACTTCCTTCTGTTTTTCCGGGACTAAGGGGTTGCTGCGTGTCTGTCTGCTGTGACACCACCAAACACCAAACACTCTAGTACAGTCAGTGGTTTTCAACCAGTGGTCCGGGGACCACCAGTGGTCCTTCTTGAGAGAATTCCAGGTGGTTCTCCGCTAAAAAGTTGGTTAACCAGATGTAACTCTTTGAGAGCTCTCAAGAGTTAAAATATTCATCATGTGAAATAGCCCAAGTATACACAACTAGAGGATGTAGAAGATTAGGCTAATGGTCATTTTGATCTGTATGTTTGACTGTTTCCCTAATCCAACCTGCTATTGTGGACAAAAGAGTCTGCAGGGCAGTGGTTTTCAAACAGTGGTCCTTGAGAAAGTTCCAGGTGGTCCACAGGCTAAATGATGGAAAGTTGGTTAACCAGATGTAACTCTTTGAGAGTGTAAAAAATGAAACCGAATGAACCCCCATTTGGTTTCATGTTTACACTCTCAAGAGTGAAAATATTCAGTATGTTTGACTGTTTTGTTTCCCAGCTTTGTTTTAGTTTTAGGGGTCTGTGGGGGTTCAAATGTCCCCAAAAGGTGGTCCTCTGTGGCTCAAAACTAAATAGTGGTGCCCTGGTGTCAAAAAGGTGGAAAACCACTCCTCTAGTAGTGCCATGTTTTCTTCTCAATGAAATCCAGACACTGCACTACTACTACTACTACTACTACTACGACACACTAGTTCACAACCACAACAACCACCAAGTATAGTGGTAGGAGGCCTATACTACTATACACTCCATGTGAGAGTCACTTGCTCTCCTCTCATGTTAAAAAGAAAAAGAAAATAACTTCTGGTCATAGTAGCTAGGCAACGGAAAAAAATATGAGTCATCATTCACCGCTGCCGCACCCGTCATCAGCTTTAACCCCGTGCGTGTGTGCGTGTGTGTGTGTGTGTGTGTGTGTGTGTGAGCAGTCGGAATGCTTCAGCTGAACAAAAGCCAATGGGAGTGTATGACGGAGGGCAATGCCAACCGTGTGAATGACGAATGATCAATCATTCAATATTTCGTTCATATCAAGACCCATTTGTTTGTTTTCAGCCTTTGATTCAGGGACCACTATTTGCTCACATGTTCTCCACCGTGTCCCCTAGGGAAGGTACCCTCACATGTTCTCCCCGTGTCCCCTAGGGTAGATACCCTCACATGTTCTCCACCGTGTCCCCTAGGGTAGATACCCTCACATGTTCTCCCCGTGTCCCCTAGGGTAGATACCCTCACATGTTCTCCCCGTGTCCCCTAGGGTAGATACCCTCACATGTTCTCCCCGTGTCCCCTAGGGTAGATACCCTCACATGTTCTCCACCGTGTCCCCTAGGGTAGATGCCCTCACATGTTCTCCCCGTGTCCCCTAGGGTAGATATATCACATGTTCTCCCCGTGTCCCCTAGGGTAGGTACCCTCACATGTTCTCCCCGTGTCCCCTAGGGTAGATACCCTCACATATTCTTGGTTGGAATAACATGTTCTTTCCACATGCTACGTCCAACCATGCAAGTGCAGCACGTGGTTACAGCCTCTGTCATGATGGCCTCCAAAGTCTAGTATCTGCTCCCAGACCAAGGGGATGTCCCTTTGGGCTAAGATGTTGGACTTTCTTGCGGGAGACCTGGGTTCAAATCCCGGGCATTACACAGGGAAACCCCCTCCTGTCAGGTGAAAAGAAGGCAGCTTGGACTCCTCATGTGTATGAGGAGCCCATGTACTGTACAGGTATGTTATACCATGTTTTAGAGTCTCTGCCAAGTGTATTACCATGTTTTAGTGCTTAAAATGTAAAGTAAATTGTAATTTCACCTAATCTGTATGATGTATTGTGAGTGTAAATTTCTCTGGATTAAGAGTGTCTACAAAATGCCTAAATTGTAAATTGTATTAAGGGTCCATTTGGTTACCAACTCTCTCATCATTCAGCTGGGGACCACCTGGAAATCACAGCAGGAGGATATAGAATGACCAGGTGCTCACAGCATGGGGAAAAAACAAAATAAACAAAAAATAAAATGCTTCCTTCCTTTTTTTCACAGTAAAAGCCTGTCTTTCCTACTATGTACGATGGATGGAGCATTCGGAATGTTAAAGTCAAAGGAGCAAATTGTTCCGCCAACTCTCAGCTATCATGCCGTCATGTGATTGGCACTCGCTACGTTTTGAGGTGATGACATCATTGAGAACCTGTGAATCGTTCAGAAACCTGGCCTTACCTACCGATGACATCATCCATTTGGAGCAGCGGTTTTCAACAGGTGGTCCGGGGACCACCAGTGGTCCCTGAGAGGACTCCAGGTGGTCCCCAGGTTAAATTATGGAAAGTTGGTTAACCAGATGTAACTCTTGAGAATGTAAAAATGAAGACTCTCAAGAGTTAAAATATCCATCATCTGAATTAGCACTATTTAATGAAGACGTCTGGACTGTTTTGTTTGCAAAATCCAGCCAGGAACTGTGGACAAAACCAAAATAATTCTTTAGTTTTAGGTCTTTGGGGCTAAAATGTCCTCAAATGGTGGTCCGTGGCTCAAATGCTGAATAAATGGTGGTCCCTGGTGTCAAAAAGGTTGAAAACCCCTGATGTGGAGTCCTCCTTCCAAAAGGATAGAAGCTACTGCAGTCTTTTCCCTTCAGGGCGGCTGTGGCTCAGGAGGTAGAGCAGGTCGATCAACAGTAGGCTACGTGGTGGGTCGCCGGTTCGAGGCCCGGCTCCCCCTGGTAATATAAGGAGGAACTCCTTAACAGTTCAGGATTAGCCAAAAAAGAAGAAAAAAATAATTATATTTGAATTGAGTGAAATCACTTATTATGCATTTAATACTAATAGGCTACTAACACAAAAGATGGTGCCAAATAATTAAAAACCCTAAACAAGAATACAGTTATTTATATTCTTATAATATGTGTTATGCATATACTGTAGGCCTATGTTATATAGCTCGAACATCAAATTCCCTTGTATGTGCATACCTTTTGCAAACTCAAGTGCTGTGTCTAACATTAAAGATGTGTGACCCTTGCGGGTCCATTTGGTTTCACTTTTACACTCTCAAGAGTTAAAATATTCATCATCTGAATTCGCCCAAAGTCTACACATTATCAGTGAATGTAAGAGAATCGTCATTTTTTGTTATCCTGTTTTGTTTCCCCAAATCCAGCCTGGAATTGTGGACAAAAACAAAAGAAATCTTGAAGAAAGTTTTGGGATCTGTGGGGCTAAAATGTCATCAAATGGTGGTCCGTGGCTCAAATACTGAATAAATAGAGGGCCCTGGTGTCAAAATGGTTAGTCTTACTCTTACTTTTATCTTGAAATTAAATTAATATAACGCAGACTTTAGTTCAGCCTTTAGTCTTGGCCCTCCACAATATTTTTTATGTATCTCATTTGGCCCCTTGGGGAAAAATAATTGCCCAGCCCTGCTTTAGACCTACAAGACTTTCCTGTGTGAGTTAGACAATGCTGACCTCTAGTGGAACGATCGACGCGGTACAGGAAAGCGGCTCCAATAATATAGTCTTCATACACAGATAAGGACACAGATTCACCATAAAGTTATAATAGTGACTTCATTATCTCAGACATCACCATAAACGTTGCTAAAGCAGCGTGCGTGCAGGTCTCAAACTTTTTCATGTCAAGGTCCACCAGATTGACCCTTAATTATCCCATAGACTCCCATTTGAAACGACAAGCCAGGGACATCATAAGAGAAGATTTTTATGGCTCTAGGTCTAGGCAGTCATTTTCAATGTCGTTTTCTCCCTCAAGGCAGATCCTTAGAGCATCTAGAGCTCCATTTTCGTCACCACTAAACCCCTTATTATCTCTAAACTTCTTTTCTTTTCTTTTTTTTTTTTTTTTTTTTTTTTACTATTAGCATTATTAACATAACATTTTTGAAACGTTAAAATGACTACAAGCTTGTAACATGTCAATGTAGGCTCATGGGGCCAGTCCAATGAGGTTTTAAATAGACTTTTACCAAGAATGGAGACAACAAATAGGGACAAAGTCCTGTAGCCTACTTGAAATAGGTAGCAACAGTCCAGCTTTAATGATCTTAATTCCCTTTATTTTAGATTGCTGCTTACAAAATAAACATTATAGAAACCTGTTACTGCAGAATACTTTGGCATACAGTTGGCATGTTGCACTCATGCCTAAACTAGCTCTAATTTGTGCCGCTGTCGTTGAAAACAATGTATTTCCAGAGTTCTCAGTATTCTGACCCCTCAATGTCACAAGTCTTACTCGAGGATGTGTGGTGGTAATTAGCCAATTGAAGTGTAATTGGTGGGCGTGAACACGTGTGCTCCCAGCTGCTCTCTGACAGAGCCATCTAGTAGAAGAGTTGCGACATTGAGGGGTCAGAAAACAGCCTGGTCACGTGGTCCATGTACTCGCCGCGAGCCCATAGCCCCCAATGCATTCAGTAACTTCCGGCCGTCACTATTCATTGTCACTATCCAACAGAAGTCTATGTAGAGGGACTGGCCCCATGAAGTGAACGGAGTTGGCGTAAAACTCTGTCTATTTCCAAGGCTCTGCTTTCTGATAAGTCGCTGTCTCATCAACAGCCTTTTGGTGCAACAACACCAACAGAGAGAATAAACTCTTTACAGTCATAAAGACAATGCATTCGAAAGCAAAACCCTACGGTGTAAACAGTACCAACATTCTCGTGTATTACACCATCATCCTCGCAACAATCACTTTAATCTCACTCGTGGGTGTTTGTGAAAACACTAAAACAAACTTTGGTGATCCTGGTGAATCTACAGCGGCGCGCAACTCCTTCCAGAACCAAAGAAAGGCTCGGAGAACTTTGAGAGAATTAAATCCCTTCGATCATCATCATCATCATCATCAGGCCCGTGGGATGGTTCACCCGAGGCTCCGTGGTGATGGCGGCGGTGGTCCTCCTAGAAGAAGACACTATTATCACCAATCCAGGCCGATCGTCGGACCACCAGTGGCTGCACGACGAAACCTGCCCTTGCAGAAGCGACGTTTAGATCCAGGTACGTGCACACATAAGGGGGCTTGAGCCCCCTGCCCTATATCCCCTTTTCGGGCTTGTTGTGTATACCAGTGGTTTTCAACCAGTGGTCCTTGAGAGAGTTCCAGGTGGTCCCCATCTAAACGATGGAAAGTTGGTTAACCAGATGTAACTCTTTGAGAGCGTAAACATGAAACCAAATGGACGGGTCCATTTGGTTTCATTTCATTTTACACTCTCAAGATTTAAAATATTCCTCATATGAATTAGCCCGAGTCTACACAACTAGAGAATGTGGAAGCTTAATGGTCATTTTTTTTTTTTATCTGTAGACTATGTGGTTTCCAAAATCCAGCCTGGAATTGTGGACAAAACCAAAATAAATCTTTAGTTTTGCGGTCTGTGGGGCTAAAATGTCATCAAATGGTGGTCCGTGACTCAAATTAAAGAATTGTTTACCTGTGTGTGTCCAGGGACTGTACACAGTCCCTGCCATATGCCACCCAGCCTTCTAATACCAGAAGTTGGTTAATTGTATATCTTGACGGCAAGATGTGGTGGCATTCGGATCCTCTTTGATGTTGAAAACGTAGCCCTGGTCCAGTGCTTGCAGCGAGTCTCTATGATGTCATGTCGTTGGCCCATTCACAGCCCTGTAGTTGTTTTCCGACTGCTCTGCATGTTGTTTTGGACGGCGAGAATAAAGTAAAATGAAGCCACCAAAACAAAACCCTCTAGATCAGGGGTGCCCAATTTTTTTTCCCAAGGGGCCAAATGAGAAACATAAAATATTGTGGAGGGCCAAGACTAAAGGCTGAACTAAAATCTGCATAATATTAATTTAATTTCAAGATAAAAGTAAGAGTAAGACCAACCATTTTGACACCAGGGCCCTCGATTTATTCAGTATTTGAGTCACGGACCAACATTTGATGACATTTTAGCCCCACAGATCCCAAAACTTTCTTCAAGATTTCTTTTGTTTTTGTCCACAATTCCAGGCTGGATTTGGGAAACAAAACAGGATAACAAAAATGACCATTCTCTTACATTCTCTGATTGAATGTGTAGACTTTGGGCTAATTCAGATGATGAATATTTTAACTCTTGAGAGCGTAAAAATGAAACCAAATGGACCCGCAAGGGTCCATTTGGTTTCATTTATATGCTCTCAAAGAGTTACATCTGGTTAACCAAAATTCCATATGTAACTTGGAACTCTCTCAAGGACCACTGGTGGTCCCCGGGCCGGTCAGAGTCAGCCAAAGAAGGGCCGCATTTGGCCCCCGGGCCGCATAATGCCCAGGTATGCTCTAGATCTTGGCCTGGTCAACGTCAATTCTTAACCCATTTAGGCCTGACCTGTTTCTGAAAAACTTGAAATATTTATATACCAGCATTTGTAATTTTGTAAAAGTAATGCAGCGGACAGAGTCACTTCTATGGACTTTTTTTTCCCTGAGAATGTTTTCTGTAACTGTATATCAGAAGCCGTTCGGTCAGCGTTGCTGCTTCTGGTATCCAGTCGTTGTCATGTGTATGTAGGAAAAACATTTCTCGGGGGAAAAAAAAATATTAAAAATACTTCACCAGTGCTCCTTGGATTTTCCAGTTTGGCCGAGCAACTAGCAACGATGTTGTGCACTGAATACTGTAATGTACAGTATTTACAGTCAATTCAATTCAAATGGCTTTATTGGCATGAGAAAACATATGTTTACGTCGCCAAAGCAAGAACATAACAGCAAGAAATGCAATATAACAAGAAAACACCATATAACAGGTAGTAAATCAATAGAAACGTTATTTTTAAAAATATGGAGTCGTAGTCTTTGAAAACAATTTTTGATATGCTTAGATCAATCAATGTATGGTGTGAGAGAACAACACAATGTTTATTCTTCAGGGTGGTTGTGTTCCATTTGATATCCTATTCTTTTATCGCAGCACATCATGAATCGTGCTGCTGTGTTTGCACATTGTTGTACTTCGCCCAGCAGATATAATAATAAAGGATTGCATTTTTATAGCGCTTTTCTATGCACAGCGTGTATACTCAAAGCACTTACAACGGTCCATTCATTCATACATTGGGAAGTAGAGTGGCGAACAGTCAACGCCAGCGTCCCCACTTCCCACATTCATACACCAGTGGTGCCAACCACTGGTGTATGGTGTGGGGTTCAGTGTCTTGCCCAAGGACACTTCGACATGTAGACAGGAGGAGCCGGGGATCGAACCGCCGACCACTGGATCATTGGCCGACCTGCTCTACCTCCTGAGCCACAGCCGCCCTAAAAGATATGGGAGTTTTTCGTCGTTTGTCATGTTCTCGAAGTCTCTGTGGATGATTGTAATCTGTGGGAACTATGTGTCTCTGATGCCTGGGTACAAAGGACAGATGGTTAGGAAGTGTAGCTCTGTTTTCGCTTCGCTTTTACAGTCACTGCCGTTGCCACAGGGGGGCATTAGGGGGCAACGCCACACCAGATTAGGTTTTGTGCCCGCCCCAGTCCAGATTGCCCAGTTCCCCATGCTTATTTTAATGTTTTACATGTTTGAATGCTTGGCCAAGCATTCAAACATGTATGAGCTAAGCTTGTAGGTCTGCTATTTAAAAAAAAAAAAATCATCAAAATGTGGCACAAATCTTTGAATATATTCTCAAAACTTTGCTTCTGGGGGATCCCTAGAACACTTTTTTTTTAAGATGGGGGTCCGCAGCTAAGATAATAATAATGATAATTCTGCTGGTCCTTGGTAAGAAATATGTTGAGCATCACAGACACAGGAACGTAGATTTTTTTTTTTTTTCAGGAAAACTAGAATATAATGACAGAAATTAGAATCTAGTGTCAGAATCTAGCATCTACTGTCAGAAACTAGAATCGAGCAGAAATTAGAATGTAGCATCAGAAACTAGAATCCAGTCCGGACAAAATGGGTATATGCATGGGTGGTGCACTTTGAAAAATAAAAGCCCGCACCTGGAAACATGAATGCCACTCCACTGATACTTTTCTGCAGACGGCTGCAGAGATCTGGAAAAAGCTAAATATAGCGACAAATGCGCCAAGTTGGCAACACTGCACAAGGCCACTGTTTTTGCATTTTTTTCCAGAAGTGACCGATAAAACTTCAGCCCCTGCCTCTCCTCTCCTTCTCGCCCTTGTTTAGATCCGAACATGTCGCCTTCCTCCTCCAGACATGGTCAGACGCCTGTTGGATCATCATCAAAATGGCCACAGAGATCCTCCGAGCGCAGGAGGACGGCGTACTACTTCACCGACACAGTTTCTTCTGATGGACAGAGCAGGTCGGTCAGGGAGTAACTCTGCATTGCTTCATCGGATAAACATGGAGTGGCTGCACCACTCAAAAAACTTTACTGAAGAAGTGCCAAAGATGGTCATGGTCTATGTATGAAGAGGTATAGGCCAACTTGCATTGGCGCCACTATAGGGGCAAAATGGACTACAAAACCTACAAATGGTCTCCTTAGGCTGGGTATGGACATTTAAATCAAGGAGGCTAAAGTCTCAAACATACTCCAGGATGAAGAGATTAGGTGAGAAGTTTTCACCCCAGTGTGATGTTTAAGGCTTCACCCTGGAGCAAACTCATACAAACCCCAGGGTGAAGCAAACTCCTTCACTTACTATACCTTTACACTATTAAAATGGCCACTCTACTGAGGGATAAGGGGTCTAGGGCTCCATTTTCGTTTCATGCTAAATCCCTTATTTCTTTTTTACTATTTTGAAAAACTTTTTGGAATATTTCAACATGTCAATCTATTAACACATTGTGAGCTTGTAGACTGGCCATTTGAACTACTGAGAAATATATATATTAGAGCTGTCAGTCGATTAAAATATTTAATCGCGATTAATCGCATGATGGCCCATAGTTAATCTTCGATTAATCGCAAATTAATCGCATATTTTCATATTTTCAAATTTCCCGATATACTCCCGATATCCGATATCAGCAAAAATATATACAGTTTATTACGTTTTTTTTTTTTTTTTTTTTTTTTTTAAACTGGGGACCCCCCAAAATAATTTCAGGACCACTGAGGGGTCACAACGAACAGGTTGAGAACACCTGCCTTAAACACTGCTTAAAAAAAGAAGAACTATGTTGGTCGATGTAAGATGATCACTTCACACAGGTGTGATTTTTAGTTAATTAGCATTAAAATAAAAATAGTTTTCCCCTTGCTACATTACAGTATATCAGCCTTTTCATTATTTTCAAAGGGAAAAAACACCTTATATCTTTGTGCCAACAATACTCCAGGTAATAAAAAATACCCTATGTCCAGCACACACTACGCTATGGCTGTGGGAGAGGAGAGCTGTGTTTGGAGGGGAGGAGGGAGCACAGCTGTTTAACAAGCTTAATTGTGTTGCCAACTGCCAAAATCCAAAATGCACTAGTGGCACTTCCAAAATGCACTAGAAGTAGCTAGAGCAGTGGTTTTCAACCAGCTGAAAAGCACTAGATTTTCCACCAGGAGTTTCTCAATAATTTTGGCGCTAGGGGAGTCTGGAAAAAAACTAAATATAGTTACAAATGCGCCAAGTTGGCAACCCTACTTCTGGCCATGCCGTCGTGATTATAGATGTACGTTTACGTATCGCTCCGGCTGCCTGGCTATATCTTGCAACGTTTGGGGCGGGGGGCTGCTCCGTGCGTTAATCTCGCGTTAATTTTTTTGACGCCGTTAACGCACGGCTGAGTTAACGCGAGATTAACGCGTTAACGCCGGCAGCCTAAATATATATATATATATAATATATATATATATATATATATTATAGTTTAAAAAGGCAAAGAAGTTAAGGGATAAGGGGTTTAGCGGTGATGAAAATCTAGGCCTTGGAGTGTGACGAAAATTGAGCCCTAGGTCAGGTGTCACATGCAGCATAATAACCTGCACAATATTCAGAACGACAATGTTTGCACAGCAAAAAGCGCTATGTCACGTGACGTCACTCCCATACCCAGGTGTTCTCGAGGACTCGTCACGGCTTACAGGAGCGGCAGGTTCTACACGCTGGAGGATTGGCACCTGGACACGAGCGTCCAAGACCACGGATATCAGTCAGACACTTTAGATTCAGGTAAAACATGTCTCTGTACATTCTGTATAAGGGGTCCGTTCCAGAGCAGTGGTTTTCAACCTTTTTCATACCAGGGCCCACCATTTATTCAGCATTTGAGCCACGGACCACTATTTGAGGACATTTTAGCTCCACAGCCCCCAAAACTAAAGATTTATTTTGCTTTTGTCCACAATTCCAGGCTGGATTTAGGAAACAAAAAGGTCAAACATACAGATCAAAATGACCATTAATCTTCTAGTTGTGTAGACTTGGGCTAAGTCATGGGAGTTTTCCCATAACCATTTTTCAGTGTTAAGTAACTAAATTAAAGAGCAGTAATCCATCTCTCTGCCTTTACAATCTAATGATAGTTACACAGTAGCAACTGCTAAGCAAAATACGACACATAATGATTATAGTATCAAGAACAAAACTTAAGGAATGAATATTTTTAATAACCCAAAGACAAGATGAGCTGCTGTAATTAATTCATAAAAAAAAAAAAAAAAAAAAAAAAAAACTAATCACCAGCTCATCAAATGTATTTTTGTGTTAGTTAGAACATGTCAAAAAAATATATATTTCAAGGTGATAGTTAAAGAAGTACCGCAATCTGATGAATCGATTAGGAAATAATCGTTAGTTGCAGCCCTGATAACAATGAATGAGCACATCCAAGACAAGCTTGTCATTTGAAATGAATGTTACTCCCGAGCCTTGAAAATACACTGCGCAGTGAACAGATGACATCCTGAAACATCACATGATGATCATGTACTGAATATTGTTGTTGTTGTTGTTCAGGCCCCATAAAGGTCAGAGGTCAGTTGGTCAGCAGCCTGACGGTGAGTTGGAGGAGGCTGGAGCCTGTGGTGGAGTGTGGAGACGACGCCATGTTCCTCAACGTCAGGAAGAGACGAGCTGCTCAGCTACGTCTGGACACAGGTGGAGAGGATCTTCTATCTCTCTTTCTCTTTAAGGAACGATACAGTTAGTGAAGATGGCCTCTGTAGCACGGCCACTATAGATCAAATGGTTTCATCTACACTCTGTCTGCAGTCTATCTGTTCTCGTTTCAATTCCCAACCTTCTCATGTCAAGGGCCCGCAAATCTACATTTATTATGCTGTGGATCCCCAATTGAAACCCAAGGGATTCCGGCACCTTGATTTCAGGATGTTGGTCAAGGTTCTTTGTATACAGTATGTACAGTATATATAACATATTGTAAAACCACGGTTAATTTAACTCAGAGGGCATAATTGGAATTCATGCACCAAGTATGGAGTGTGTGACTCACTCACTAACAGACATGTCTGCCTGGATTTTATAGTTTACATATCTGCAATATACAACATGGAATTGTGGACAACATCTTATCCAAAAATAGCCTGACACTCTGAACTTTCATTTTGTTTAATGTAACCGCCCCACCCTTCTCTCTCTGCCCTGTATTTATTGTGCATGGCATGAATGGAATTTGAATTTGTAATACCCTCCGTTCACATCCCATTGATCCAAATTTCCTCAGGCTACTATCTCTTCATACTGACCTGTCTAAACTGTACAAAAAAAAAAAAAAAACTTTTAAAATGGTGTATTGTTGTTCTTTTCTGTCTCAGGGAATTCCTCGTCTCTGGCTCTGTCCCAGTTGACCTCAGAGTGTGGTTACTCTGTCAACACCACGTGGAAGGACCTGCTGCTGGTGGCTGCTTATAATGCCTGTCACATCACAGTACAGGTAGCCTATACAGTATGAGTGGTTATAATGCCTGTCACATCACCGTACAGGTAGCCTATACAGTATGAGTGGTTATAATTAGTAATTAATCACAGGAACAATAACGTGATTGGAACAAAAATAACTCATTTTAATCTCACATAGATTTTGCACCATAGAACCTTTTTTCACTGGACGGAGTTCAGGTGTATCTTTCATACCGGTGCACGCAATGGGAGATGAAGCCAATCAGGGTAACTAATAATGGTTGCCACTGATCGGAACTAACACTGGCTCAACATAACGCATGGCATTGTGAACACAGTTTTTATTCAGAAAAACTCACGCTACCAACCTGTTTTTAATTGACCAACAACAGTGCTTCTCAGGGCAAATATTGGTATGCGATTAATTGTGATTAATTAATTACAAAGCTTCAAATTAATTAGACCCATCTCACCCCTAGTTATAATGCCTGTTACATCACACTACAGGTATACAGTATGAGAGGTTATAATGCCTGTCACATATTGTACCTTTAGTGTGATGTGACGGGCATTATAAACTAACACAAGGGTCCATTTGGAAAATGTTGGAAATTGTGTCCCTCTTTCAGGCTGCAGCAGGCAGCAGCCCTCCCGAGAGCTCCGTTTTCTGACCCGTTAATGTCGCAACATTTCGGCTGGTCCGAGTATTTTTTGGGCCCAGCCTTCAAGTATTCTTTAGAAGGCGTTTTTTTTTATTATTATTATTATTTTTTTAGAATCAGCCTCAGGCGTACATGGCTTTAATGTTGCTTCTATTCCTGGGGCGCTCAGATGGGAGAGAACCAGTAGGATCCATGGCTTGCTTTGGACCATTATTAATCACACAGGGCGGACCAGGCTGCTAACCCAAACCACAGTTACTGTAAACAGTAAAAAAAAACAACAGTTCTCTGCGGATTAACATCATTAATCATCACAAAATGAGTCACACAGCCGGCGTGACTCAAATCTCACCGAGCGGCCGCCGCCCCATGGCCTCACAACATTTAGGCCCATGTTCCACATTATACTGTGTTCATGGTTTTGATTACAGTACTGTCATTTGGTTCAGCAACTGTTTTTGTTGTGAAAAGCCCGTAAATCAGCTAAAACGACACCCAAACAAAATGGACGCTGAGGGCGATTTGTTTGTCCTGCTTGTCTTTTTAGAATGCAGCTGTGCTGTGCTATTAAAGGACAACTTTGATTTTTCAACCCAGGTTCATTCATGTTTTAGCTTGTTTATGTAGAAAGTCAGGGTGATTTTTTTCTTCGTTTGCTGCTCTCTTCAATTTTCTGAACTGTTTTTCATGGGGGGGGGGCATTCAACCTTAATTGGACCTAAATATGAATTTTAGCCATTCTGAACTGAAAAATAATTCAAAGATTTGCGCCACATTTTCACCATTTTCCATCACTAAAGTAATGCCAATGGTGCTAAGTAATGCTTATGCCAAGGATTGTTAATGATGCTAAGCAGTGCTAATGGTAAGTATTGTCAAGAATTGTTAATGATGCTACGTAATGCTAATTATGCTCATAAAGCTTAGAACACCAAAAGGTGTTCCCGCCAAAGTGTGTGTGTGTGTGTGTGTGTGTGTGTGTGTGTGTGTGTGTGTGTGTGTGTGTGTGTGTGTGTGTGTGTGTGTGTGTGTGTGTGTGTGTGTGTGTGTGTGTGTGTGTGTGTGTGTGTGTGTGTGTGTGTGTGTGTGTGTGTGTGTGTGTGTGTGTGTGTGTGTGTGTGTGTGTGTGTGTGCGTGCGTGCGTGCGTGCGTGCGCGTGTAATTTTTTTTACAGCACTGCTGTTGCTGAATAGGAGGAAGCGTTTGACGTCGGTTGGGAAAAAAAAAAAAAAAAAAACGGTCTCAAAATCATGGGATAGGTTGTCCTACAATTTTAGGAAAGGGGGAAAAAGAAAGAATGTTGTTTATATCGTTCTTCCCTGCAGGACGCTGCCTACGTTCTGCCCCTGCTGTGGAGAGGCTCCCATGCGGTCAAGATGTCCTGTCCCGTTGTCCCTCTGGCCGCTCACCATGCAGCACTGGAGCCCCTGTCCCTCTGCTGCTCTGCCTGGGACATGACCGTCACACTGCAGGGCAGGGCGGCCCAGGCCTTCCTCAGGGTGAAAGGTATGTACAGTAAATATACTAGGTGTAGTTTCTAGCTGTAGTATATTGTCGTTTCTAGTAGTTGTATACAGTGTTGTAGTGGGACTTTTAGAAGTGGGGGGACGCCTCTTAAAGGGGAATTCCAGCCATTTTCATTTTTTTTTTTTTCTGAGAGTGTACAAATGTGAACCAAATGGACCCTAGCGGGTCCATTTGCTTCCATTTGTACGCTCTCAGAAAAAAAAGGAAAGTCATTAACATGCTAATGATTTGTTTTTCAGACCTCCATTTCTAGGAAACTGGGGGAACCTTTTTATCATGTCCACACAACATCTCTGTGTATTAAAGGTGTTATATAGTAGACATAGTAAAATATTGAAAATGAGTGGAATTTCCCTATAAGACACTTGCATTTGCGTGCACCTGCGCAACACACACAGACACGCTATTGAAACAAGTTACAATGCCTGATTGTAACCATAAAAAAACATACTTTTGCCCCCAAAATATCTTAAATGTGAGAAGTGGGGGGACGCTGTCCCCTCGCGTCCCCCCTCCACTACACCCCTGGATGTATATATGTCCTGTCTAGTCCTGTCTAGCTGTCTGTTAGCTTTCACACTACTGCCACTTTATCACACCTGGTTAGCTTAGCACCTTCACCTCAAGTTAGGTGTACAGTTTGCACTTTACTGGTCTGCTGCACTATTGTTTGTCTCGTCTATTGTCTCGACTTCGTCTTATTGCACTGTCTATTGTCTTGACTATTGTCTTATTGCACTGCCTATTGTCTTATTGCACTGTGGAAAATGGAAACGCTATTTCATCCCTGTATATGTCCTGACATACACTGGAGTGACAAATAAAAAACCTTGAACCTACTAGGGCTGTTGAATGATTAAGAAATGTGATCAAATCAATCACAGCTTCACAATTAATTTAATCATGGTGAAAGGGGAATTCCACCCATTTTCAACATTTTACTATGTCATTAAAGGGGAAGTCCGCCCATTTTCAACATTGTAATATGTCATTAGTGTACCTTCGAGATGTTGTGTGTGGACATGATAAAAAAAAAAGTTCACCCGTTCACCCAAGTTCACCCATTCACCCATTCTGTGTTCCCAAGAAATGGAGGTCTGAGGAAAACCGCTAACATGGTGAAACATATTGATGACATCATCAAGATGTATTTCACCGTGAATGGATTTCTTTAGATGCTGCTTTTTTTTCTGAGAGCGTACAAATGGAACCGAATGAACCCGTTAGGGTTCATTTGGTTGCATTTGTACGCTCTCAGAAAAAAAAATGAAAAGGGGTGGAATTCCCCTTTAATATACCTTAGAGATGTTGTGTGGACATGATTAAAAAGTTCCCCCAATTCTGCATTTCCTTCAAATGGAGGTCTGAAAAAAATCATTAACATGGTGAAATACACCTGATGACATCATCAAGATATATTTCACCATGATAATGATTTTTCTTTTGTGACACCATTTTTCCTGAGAGGGTACAAATGGAACGAAACCAAATGGGCCCACTAGGGTCCATTTGGTTCACATTTGTATCCAAAAAAATAATAATAACAATTGTTAATTAATTGAAAGGTTAAAGGTAGGGGAAGTGATTTCACTTTTGTCAGATATCACCCCAAAAAAACATTTTTTTCCTGTTAAAATGCTCTATTATAAGGTGTGCAGACCATATATGGAGTTTCCCCCTCCCCCACGTTAGCAGAGGAGCTAATAAAAGTTCCCCAGGTGGAGGGTGAATTCTCCTCCAATCAGGATCGAGCAGCAGGTTCACATAGTGTAGCTACTCTTGGGCGCCCCTAGTGCACCAGGCTGGTACTACACCATGAATTTCAAATCACTTACCCTACCTTTAATGTTGCCAAAAAGCAACAGTGGGCCATATATAGTATGATACGCTTGTGTGTGTACAATACATACAGTGAGGAAAATAATTATTTGATCCCCTGATGATTTTGTAAGTTTTCATGATTAGAAAGAAATGAGCACTCTGTCATTTTTATGGTACTTTTATTTAAACAAATAGAGACAGAATATGAACAAAAATGTCCATAAGAAAATAATATTTAAAGGTTATAAATTAATTTGCGTTAGAGCTCGTGAAATAAGTATTTGATCCCTAAGCACAACCTGACTTAGTACTTGGTGGACAAACCCTTGTTGGCAAGCACGGAAGTCATAAGTTTCTTGTAGTTGGTCACCAAGTTTGTGCACATCTCAGGCGGGATTTTGGCCCACTCCTGTTTAGATATCCTCCCCAAAACCTCAAGGTTTCGAGGCTGTTGCTTGCCAACTCAAAGCTCAATCTCCCTCCATAGATTTTCTTTAGGATTAAGGTCTGGAGACTGGCTGGGCCACTTCATGAGCTTAATGTGCTTCTTCAAGACCCATCTTTAGTGCTCTGGCTGAGGGAAGGAGGTTCTTGTCCATGATGTTGCAGTGCATGTCTCCATTCATCGGCCACACAATGCAGTGAAGTTGCCCTGTACCCTTAGCAGAGGAACAGCCGCAAAGCATAATGTTTCCACCTCCATGCCTGACGATGGGGATGGTGTTGTTAATGATTTGAAGGCAGCTGGGACCACAGTCACCAAAAAAAACATTGGTAACACAGTACACCGTAACGGATTGAAATCCTGCAGTGCCCAGTCATGTCCCTCTGCTCAAGAAGGCGCATAGAGGCCCGTCTAAAGTTCACCAATGAACACCTAAATGATTCAGACCAGGCTGCGGGGAAGGTGATGTGGTCAGAAGAGACCAAAATTCAACTCTTTGGCATCCATTTGACTTGTCGTGTTTGGAGGGAGTGAAATGCTGAATACAAACCCAACAACACCATCCCCACTGTCAAGCATGGAGGTGAGACATTATGCTTTGGGGCTGTTTCTCTGCTAAGGGTACAGGGCAACTTCACCGCATTGTGTGGCCGATGGATGTGGCAATGTACCGCAGGATCTTGGACAAGAACCTCCTTCCCTCAGCCAGAGCACTGAAGATGGGTCGTGGCTGGGTCTTCCAGCATGGCAACAACCTAAAACATACGGCCAAGGCAACAAAGGAGTGGCTCACGAAGAAGCACATTAAGCTCATGGAGTGGCCTAGCCAGTCTCCAGACCTTAATCCTATAGAAAATCTATGGAGGGAGCTTGAGCTTCGAGTTGGCAAGCAACAGCCTCGAAACCTTCAGGATTTGGAGAGTGGATCTCACCAGGAGTGGGCCAAAATTCCTCCTGAGATGTGCGCAAACTTGGTGACCAACTACAAGAAACTTCTGACTTCCATGCTTGCCAACAAGGGTTTTTCCACCAAGTACTAAGTCAGGTTGTGCTTAGGGATCAAATACTTATTTCACAAGCTCTAACACAAATTAATTTATAACCTTTAAATATTATTTTCTTATGGACATTTTTGTTCATATTCTGTCTCTATTTGTTTAAATAAAAGTACCATAAAAATGACAGAGTGCTCATTTCTTTCTAATCATGAAAACTTACAAAATCATCAAGGGATCAAATAATTATTTTCCTCACTGTATATACTTAGAACCTTTTTTTTCCTTCTAAACATCTCTACATCAGGGGAGCCCAACCAGTAGATCGGGATCTACCGGTAGATCTCGGCCTGATCTCAAGTAGATCCCGGGAGATGTGAGGGGGAAAGAAAAAAAATGGGGTGGAAAAGAAAAAAGAGCGATTTTCGTCTGTGTGTGTGATGCATTTGCAATGGCAGTGTTTGTCCATGTCTGTTGTACTTATGTTGTACTGTTGAAGGCCTATTTATGACAAGTCTGTTGTACTTTACGCTTATATGGACATAAAGTAAAGTGGTAAAACAAAGTAGTGTTGTGTTGTTGTGAAGTTACTGCAGGCTGGCAACGATGCGTGTGGTTTGAAATGTTGATATTGGACTGGTAGATCCTGGAGGGGTTGGCTGCTGAAAAGTAGATCTTGGGTCAAAAAAGGTTGGGCACCCCTGCTCTACATTAACCTTCACTGCTCCTACACCGTGTTCTATTATTGATTGATGTTCATATGGAAACTGTCCTTATTCCTTATTTCCGTCCAGTGAGAGGTTCATGGACCCCTGTGGTGTCGTTGGTCCAGCAGTGTGGCTACAGTCTGATCAAACAGCCTGGAGTGCTTCAGATGGTCGCGCCGTTCGCCACGTGTGGCATCGCAGTAAAGGTTAGAGAGCAAACTATTATATTGTTTGTTCCGTTAATATTTCAGTTGTTCAAAAAAAAAAACCCTAATGCTCTTTGAGATATTCCTTTCATTTCATCAACTGCAATCACTAACGGCTCAATCTGTAAATTCTTCTCAATTCTTCTGGTGTTGCTACCAAAACGTAATTGTTTTACATATTGTGTTATGTGTTAGGACATGCTTTTTCACAAATTACATATTAGAAGATTGGGTCATTTTTCAGCTGTGATACTTTTCCTTTAAAGGGGGATAGCATGGAATTCAACTTTTTTTTTTTTTTTTTTTTTTTTTTTTTGAGAATTCAAAAGAGACCTAGACCTAAATTAAAGAATTTGTCCATAATTCCAAGCTGTATTTATGTTGGTACCATTAGGAGCGAATATGCACATTAAGATTAATGCATGCAGATTAATTTAATTAATCAGGTTAACTCATGGCTGAGTTAACTTGTGATTAACTAGTTAATGCCTTACTGAAAATAAATGTGGATACGTGAAAACGATTCATTTATAAATGACTGCAATTGTCATGAATTTAGTTGTCCAGTTTGCTCAGACGCGTATGACGTCAAATCTCCCTTCGTTGCCAATGGGAACCCTAAACCCATTTTGTCCTGAAAAATAAGTGTTAATAATGCTAAGTAATGTTAAGTAATGCTAATGGTAAGTATTGTTAATAATTGTTAATACTGATAAGTAATGCTAATAATGCTAACAGAATTAATCACTGTTCTCTTTAAACTAACCCTTTCTTAGGATGGAAAACACACGCTCTACCTTCAGATCGGAGAGAAGGCGGTGGCGCTGGCCTGTCCGATCCCTCCCCCCGACCAACCGCTCTCCCGCGAGACGAAGGGCAGCGCCCGCTACCCGGCAGAAGAGAGACCTCCAGCAGAGCCCGCGTCCTCCCAAAGTCCCATGGCGTGGGGACCGCCTTTCTACCTCGCGCCGCTTTACCACCCCCACCCTACCCGTCCGCAGGAGAAGGATTATTATCCTACTCATCCGCAGAAGTACGGAAGTGACGACGACTACGACGGGATAGATCCGTCCCTTCTGACTCCCACCGTCTCCTCGCATTATCCTCTACCTACCGCCAAATCCGCGCCCGAAGAGTCCCCGACGTTCCACCAAGAGAAGTATCGTTCGACTCGTCCACAGAAGGACGGAGGTGACGACTACGACGAGATAGATCCGTCCCCTCCTCCTCCTCCTCCGACTCCCGCTGTTCGCTCGTGGTCGCCCCTGCCTAAAGCTGGCTCCGCGCCCGAGGACTCCCAGCCGTTCCACCAGTATTACTACTACCCGTACGAAACGGGTCCCGGGTACGACGAGTTCGCCCTGGTCTCCGGTACCCCCTCGTCTCCGTCGGGCGACGAGGGAGCCGTGGAAGCGACACGTTTGCCGGCTCGGCCTTCTCCTTCGGGCTACGCCTCGGACCAGTACTACCACTACTACCATCACCCCAAAATCCCCGTCGTAGTCGTCCCTTCTTCTTCTTCTCCTCGTCATCGAGAAGAAGGCTCCGATGATCCCAGCGATGACGTCGAGGATCACTACGAAAAGCATCCCGTGGGCGAGCGAGAACTCGCCACCCGTCAGATTCCGCCGTCCCCATCGTCACCCGGATCGACGCCTCTCGCGGGCGACGGTCCCGTCCCTGCCACGTCTCCTCGGCAGTACGTCCACCGCCCTCCGCGCCTCTATCCGACCGAGCCCGACGAGAGCCCGCCGCCCGTCGAGCCCCCGACCCCGGAACCCGGCGCAAACACACCTACCGTCTCGACTCGGACTTACGAGGGATTCCCCTCGTATGTCGCCACGCCGCGGCCTAGCCCGGACGGAACGACCTCCTCCGACGACCCCAAAGCACGTGATCGGTCGACAGAGAAGCACGCAGACCGGTCCCGACATGGGACGCAGCGTGCCGCGTCCGAACATCCGTCCGTGGAAGAACCGGTGGAGAACGAGGGAGATGATTATGATGATGATGATGATGATGTGACGGACCCTTCCCCCTTCCCGTACTATTTTCACACCAGCGATTATAGTTATTATCATCATCGTATGTACAATCCCAGCCATCCCACTGAGCCTTTGCCACCTTCAAACTCTCCGGTTTCTCTGGATTCCTTCTCTTCTTCAGGCACGCAACCGACCCAACCGCCGACACTGGGCGAGCTTCAGCGGAAGCGCACGCCTGGTCTCCCCCCTTTGTCCGTTGAGGAAATCGCAGAAGACCCTCTTCCCGAATCGCCTTGGAGCGACCGCTATCCCTTCCCGTACCACTTTCACCCCAGCTATTATTATTATTTCTACGGCAGGCGCCACGGTTTACCTGACCCTTCTTCTACCGAAGCCTCGACGTCACATTCTAACCCTCCATCTCCGGTTCCTCGGGTCTCTTCCGCCATAGAACCGCGTGCTCTGGATGCCGGTGGCGGTGATGATGATGGGCCTCGCATCCAAGCTCCGGACGCGGAACTTCCGCCCACTTCCGACGATCCGAACGTTCCTCTACAACAGCACCCCTACTACTATTACTACTACCACCCTTACTACTACTACTACTACCACCAGCAGCCAGCCGCGTCCCCGATCGTCAGAGAAGGCGATCCAGCCGCCCCAGATGGCGGTGGTCATTCGGAGAAGAGCGAAGCCGAGGAAGACGTGTCCTCCGATGATCCTGCGTTCTGCGCGACGACGACAACGACAACGGTGGCTTACCCTGTCCAAGCCGCCAAGGAGCAGGGAGAATCTTCCAGCGCGCACCACCGGTCCAAACTAGGGGTGCGACGATTCACTTACCTCACGATACGATATTGATATTTTAGGGCCCTCAATCGATTTATATTGCGATTCCTAATTATGCTGTGATTCGGTGAAAATGAAAATTAATCTTGAAAAATGTCAAGATTTTTTTTTTCTGAGAGTGTACAGGTGGAACCCATCCATCTGTACACCTGTACAAAAAAAACATAAAAAAAAAATCCTAAAAAAAAAAAAAAAAAAAATCATTAACAAACACAACACAAACACAACTTGAAGATGTCATCATGTTGTGTTTTGCCATATGAATGATTTCTTTCAGACCTCCATTTTAGGAAACACACTATGGGGGGAACTTTTTTTTTTTTCCCATCACGTCCACGCACAACATCTGTAAGGTACAGTAAAATGTTTAAAATGTGTGCAATTCCTCTTTAAAACAATTCTAAACAATATAAATGACAAAGTGCAATCAT
Organism: Benthosema pterotum; assembly: GCA_039105355.1. Classification (NCBI taxonomy): domain Eukaryota; kingdom Metazoa; phylum Chordata; class Actinopteri; order Myctophiformes; family Myctophidae; genus Benthosema; species Benthosema pterotum. The sequence goes on from CM076965.1 coordinate 65,289,113, forward strand.
ACACATCAATGCAGCCTGATGACATCAGTCAATCATCAAGTCTAAGTCTACATGACTTAGACTGATGATTGATGAATGAATGTATTAATTAACCCATTGTGTCCTGACCCTCGATTCGAGTTTCTGACACCAGATTATACAGTAGTTCCTGACACCAGATTATACAGTAGTTCCTGACACCAGATTACAGCTGCAGCAACATTCTAGCTTTTGACGCTAGATTCTACAGTAGTTTCTGACACTAGATTCTAGTTATTGACACTAAATGATAGTTTCTGATGCTAGGATCTCCTTTTTGACACTAGAATTTACTTTCTGACGCTAGAATCGAGTTTTTGACACTAGATTCTATAGTTTCTGACACTAGATTCTAGTTTTTTCTGAAAAATCTGTGCTCCTGTGTCAGTGATGCTAACATATTTCTAGCCAAGGACCACCAGAATTATCCATATTTGGCTGCAGACCGCCATCTGAAAACATGTTGTTCTCGGGGTTCCCCAGAAGCGAAAAATTTAGATAAAATGTTTGCTTCCAAAATAATGTATTCAGAGATTTGCAGCACATTTTCACAATTTTTCAAAAATAGCAGAACAACAAGCTCATGTCGCGCCACTCGGTGGCGCGACATGAGCTTGTTGATCTGCTATTTTTCAACAGATAAAACACCAAAACACGACAGGACACTAAGGGTTAATGAATTGGCCTGCATGAAGATTTTTAAAAAATCGATTTTGAACGTGGCGATTCGGTATTTGATATCATGACATCACATGACATATTGTTTTGCCCACCCCTAGTCCAAACCCTTTCGTGATGATGATGATGGTGATTATGACGACCCCTCGGCCCTCCTGCTTCAACCGCAAAGAGATCAGTCTCCTCTGCTTCCACGTCACGATGAAGAGCAAGGAGGAACCGTCGGGGAGGAGTCTGAAGAAGCTACTACAATCTCGTTGAGAGGTGTGTGTGTGTGTGTGTGTGTGTGTGTGTGTGTGTGTGTGTGTGTGTGTGTGGGTGTGTGGGTGTGGGTGTTGGATAGATTCAAAAAGTATATAATTATACATATATTTTGCTCTGATCTGATATTTAATTTCACATTTGTATTGTGTTACTTCCATTGTGAATTACACACAATGGAACTGTATGATGGAACAATGGAACTCAACTAAAACTAAATAACTAAAAAAAAAAAAGCTTAAACAATTTATTTCTTTCATAAATGGCACATCTTTAATCTCCTGTTCTTGTCGCATTTTGATGTCGTACACAGGGCTGCACATAACTATTTTAGTACAGTACTCAGAGGAGCACCTGGGGATGTTACTTGGTGCTCCCAAAATGCGGCGACCAATCAATGTACAGTATTACAGTACAGGGCGATAGTTTGGACGTTGCAATAGTAGCCTAGTAGTAGTACTACTACCTGCATACTACATCCATTAAAATACTAGTAGTATTTCAGACTTAGAGGTCAGAATTAGTTAGAATTATTTCATTTTCAAGGCTTTTTTACTGGCCCAGTCGGGCAGTCATTATGAGCCCCAGCTGTGTGGTGCTCAAAGGAGCTTTCCACCCCTGGATTGACAGCTCATTGTAGGATTTTTGGTGCTCCTGAGCACCGGAGCACCACTTATGTGCACCCCTGGTTATAAAGCAGTATGTCCATGCATGATCTAGCACTATGGAATTATGGAATGCATGTTCTTAAAATAATAATAATATGAATAATAATAATACTTTCCAAAATGAATATGAGCATCAAAGTACATAGTTGTATTTTTCATTAGCATGTGCATTCCACAACCTGTGACAGGAGTGAAAGATTCTCTATTTATGAAAGAAATAAAGTATTTAAGGTGCTTTGATTGTAATTGCTTAGTTAGAGAGGGCAAGTATACTGTTGGCCGCATTAGCCAGGTGTCCCATTCTGTACGGATGTTTTACATTCATCGAATAGCAGGTGAGAGTCGTGTACACCTGCTATTTTTTTTTTGTTTTGTTTTTTAAATCGTGAAAACGCAGCACAAATATTTGAACATTATACGCTTCTTCTTGGCGTATAATGTAGAAACGTTTTGTAGAATATATATAGTGTCAGACCAAAATGGAATTACATGTATACAGATTTGCTCATAGATGTAGAGTTTCACAATCACTGTGGGGTTTTTGTTGTTGCCTGTTGTGACAACTCAACCACTAGGTGGCAGACTCGCTTCATGTACAGCACCAATTTAGAATATCATGGAATAGTTGGTTTATTTCCACAATTCTATTAAAAAACTGTACTTTCATTCATTATAGATTCAGTTCATTTTTGGAATGGTGCTGTATTTTCCTGAAGGGTGACTTGGTGTTTTTAGGCTGACTTTTTGGGGATGTATACTGTGTATTATATATAAAAAAAAACTATGCCTTAAACTTTAAGAGTTGTGCCATGAAAGGTATCTGGACGGTTTGAAACCCAGTGCCAATCCCTAATGTGATCCTGTGCTCTACACACCTTCCGCCAACCTGGGGGGGCATTGGACTGGCTTCATGCTTCCTTCAATGCATGAGGAGTCCAAGCTGCCTTCTTTTTACCTGACAGGCGGGGAGTTTCCCTGGTTGGATGTAGCGTGTGAAAGGAACAAACACGTTTCGGCCAGTGATACACCAATGTGTGGCTGATTTGCTGTTATGCGGTCGATATCAATATCTGCACATAAAACTGACATACCTGTATCTGATGGCAGTAGCCAATGTCTGTCAATTACATTGACTGTGTTAATATGTTGATCATCTGTAGTCTACCAAGCTGTAGATTGTGGGCATTTATTTCTTATATCCCTGGCACAAAACAACAAACACTAAATACCATATTTTCCGGACTATAAGGCGCACCTAAAATCCTTTAATTTTCTCAAAAATCCACACTGCGCCTTATAATCCAGTGCGCCTTATATATGGATCGTTCGACTGCAGTAGCTTCTATTCTATGTTAACTGCAGTAGCTTCTATTCTCTGCGCCTTATAATCCGGTGCGCCTTATATATGAAAACAGTTCTAAAAGGTGCGCCTTATAATCCGGTGCGCCTTATAGTGCGGAAAATACGGTAGTAATAAATAATCGATATCCGCTATCGGCAGAGGCGTTTCTAAGCAATTTGGAGCTCTAGGCAAGATTTTCCCTGGAGAATTTCCATATCGGTGCATTCCTAGTTTTGGCCTCTGTGGCCTTCAAATATACCACTTTGATGATGTTTTTTTGAGGGTCATCCTCGTGTGTGTGTGTGCGTGTGTGTGTGTGTGTGTGCGCGTGTGTGTGTCCACAGGGTGTACAGAGGGACAACACTTGGTCTTCGGGTCCCTGACTCGGTGGTGAACCTCACCGTATCCCGGCGTCCTCATCGTACCGCTGGCCAGGTGGTCCATGATGACGACGATTGCACGCCACGCAAGTTGACCTCTGACCCCAACCTCTACGCGGTGCCTCTGGAGGGATGTGGAATACACACACACGTAAGGTGGAACGCAGGGACGTCTAGTGACTATTGATGAGCGCTTCCAAACTCCAGTAGCCTACTTAGAAAAATGCAGACCGGATTTAGCCATCCCTACTAGGGTGGGCTGGAAGAATGGCAGTGTGGGCAACTCCAAACTTTTTCATATGAAGCACTGGTTTTCAACCTTTTTGACACCAGGGCCCAATATTTATTCTGCATTTTTGAGAAAACTAAAAGATTTATTTTGCTTTTGTCCACAATTTCAGGCTGGATTTAGGAAAAAAACAAAAAACAGTCAAACCTACAGATAAAAATGACCATTAATTCTTCTACATTCTCTAGTTGTGTAGACTTGGGCTAATTCCATTTGGTTTCATGTTTTACGCTCTCAAAGAGTTACATCTGGTTAACCAACTTTCTATCATTTAGCCTGGAACTGTCAAAGACCACTAGTTGAAAACCACTGATATTACCATTCATTGGGTGGGCAGGATGCCCACCCCTGCCCCCCTCTAGATCCGGCCCTGACAGAAAGTAGCTCATAAAACGTCTATGGTGGATTTTTACCAAACAAATGCTTTGCAGATAGTTTAAATCCAGAATACACTGTCTCGATGCCAGAATGGGATTAACACTCACATCTAAAATATTTTTGGGGGGGCATTTTTTGGCTTGTTTAGTGTTATGGATGAAATTAAGCATTGTAAACCATCTCTCTCAATATTCTATACTTGTCTGTATGTTTTAATAGTGTGTCTGTGTGCGTTACGTGGGTGCACACAAATGCACATGCATGCATGTGTACGTGCACATGGCTTTTCAGGAAGTGATTTACAGTACATAGATTTTGATGGAATTTTGATATAAAAATCCCCAAATTATATTATGATGCGGTCTAAAAGAGAAAAAAAAAACATATTTTTCATTTCACTGGGTCACTATAAGACCAAAAATAACAGGCATCAAAATTAACTTTAAATGTACTTCCCACCGCATGTTCTTGCATGTCCCCTAGGGTAGATACCCTCACAAAAACATGCCGTAATCCTGGGCTCTCTGGGTTGGAATAACGTGTTCCTGCCACACACTATACAGTATGTCCAGCCAGTGAAACTCCCCCCTGTCAGGTGAAAATAAGGCAGCTTGGACTCCTCATGCTTTGAAGGAAGCATGAGTCCGGTCCGCTGCCTCCCCAGGTTGGCAGAGGGTGTCACATTAGGAATTGGCACTGGGTGAAAAAAAAAAAGGGTTACAAAACCGTGGGATAAAATAGGTATACTTCCCACCACTGATACCAGTATGAATAGCACGAAATATATAGTTTTAACACGGACCACAACACATTGCACTCGATGTAGATGACCTTATTGGACCAGGTCACTTGCCTCGTAAGGGAGGGCTTGTGTATTACACAAGCTTTGATATGTCCAAACAGATGAATGGCCAAATCGATAGCAATACTGCAGCCTTCGCCTTGAATTATTAGCGCGCTCCACCGCGGCGCGACTCTCTCAATTGCAGTGTTAATGTTATTGGGCGAAATCAATCATACCGTCTTGTTCACTTGGCCTTTCTTTCTTTCTTTCTTTCTTTCTTTCTTTCTTTCTTTCTTTCTTTCTTTCTTTCTTTCTTTCTTTCTTTTCTTTCTTCTTTCTTTCTTTCTTTCTTTCTTTCTTTCTTTCTTTCTTTTCTTTCTTTCTTTCTTTTTTTTCTTTCTTTCTTTCTTCTTTCTTTCTTTCTTTCTTTCTTTCTCTCTGTCTCTCTTTCTCTCTCTGTCTCTCTCTCTGTCTCTCTCTCTCTGTCTCTCTCTCTCTGTCTCTCTCTCTGTCTCTCTCTCTCTGTCTCTCTCTCTCTGTCTCTCTCTCTCTCTCTCTCTCTCTCTCTCTCTCTCTCTCTCTCTCTCTCTCTCTCTCTCTCTCTCTCTCTCTCTCTCTCTCTCTCTCTCTCTCTCTCTCTCTCTCCATGTGGTATAGGTGTCTGGACAGACAGTGGTCTACTTGTTGGAGGTCCAAGGTCTCCTGCATCTCGGACAAAACCACCACAGCGATGGATCTCCTGTCAGGTGCAGTGGTTTGGCATATTTTTCATGTTAAAAGCATGACCAGGGTGGATCTAGGCATGGGCATGACTGCCCCACCAAAGACGATGGATTTGAAACACTACTACTGCTACTAACTAACTACATCTGTGGCACCACTAAATCAACAGCATTTACTCATTGAAAACGGAAAAGTCTCTGAGTCAGACCTTTAGCTTTATGCATGCTGCTGCTGTTTATGCATGTGTCTGTTGCTGAACTTCAACAACAACTGATGTTGTTATTGATGCTTATACTTGTCTAATAAAAGTCCTGTAACCGAAAATCATGGCGTGAAGGGCCCACTAATTTATTCATCATCTGAGCCTTTCTTTTGCTTCTGTCCACAATTCCAGGCTGGATTTCAGAAACAAAACAGTCAAACATACAGATCAAAATGACCATTAATCTTCTACATTCTCTAGGTGTGTAGACGTGGGCTAATTCACAAGTCTTAAGAGTGTAAACATCTTTCATGTTTACGCTCTCAAAGAGTTACACCTGGTTAACCAACTGTCCATCATTTAGCTGGGGAGTGGGGACCACCTGGTATCCTCTCGGGGACCACTGGTTGAAAACCTCTGCTCTAGGGGGAAGTGTACCCATATCATTTTCATTGAAATGCTTTAGTTCTGTGATTTATACATACATTTGTACAGGACTTTTATTAGAAAACTCTCTGAGTCAGACCGTTAGCTTTATGCGTGCTGCGTGTCTGTTGCGACTTCAACAACGACTGATGGTATTTTTGATGCTTAATTTTCTGTTTTCAATGATGAACTGCTGTTGGTTTAGTGGTGACACAGCTGTAGTCCGTTAGTAGCAGCAGTAGTGTTTCAAATCATTTAGAATATACAGGTACTAGTGTACTGAACGCGTTTTGGTGTTCTAAGCATTATGTTTTAACGATCGAAAAATAGCAGATCTACAAGCTCATAGCGCGCCACCGAGTGGCGCGCTATGAGCTTGTATCTCTGCTATTTTTGAAAAATCGTGAAAACGTGGTGCGAATCTTTGAATATTATGTAATTCAGAAATTAGATAGGACACAGTGGGTTAATATGATGTTACATGCAGTCGGGGCACTTAGCCCGCCCCATGCCCGTGCCTGTATCCGGCCCTGCGTGTATGCGTGATGGGGTCCACTGTAAAACCCTCAGAGAGTGTTGGATTGATGCTCGGGACGGATTGATGTGCCGTGTGCAAACCTCCGCGGAGGAGGGAGGGAGGGAGGGAGGGGTGAAGGAATGAAAATCAATAACAGGTTTATGTTTCACTTCATCTCCTCCCCTGCCAGGAGGACGACGCTGTGCTGCATTGTTGTTCCACACACACATTATGTACAGCAATTTATTACTAATAAAGTTGTGTGTGGTGGGGAGGGGGGGTGGTTCGGGGGTAGAGTAGCCGGTGTGGAGTGCTGCGGTCCCTTCGACGCCTGTTCCAGAAGTTAATTCCCCCCGTTCGTTTTCCTATTAGACCTTTCAAAAACAATTTATAGCAGGACGATTACGCCGCGGACAAAGCCGACACGGGTCGTGACAAATCACGGCGACAAAGCCAAATTATTTGAGCCGAACAAATAATTAGAAGAGGAACAAAGACGACGCAGGTTGAAACACTTTTTGTGTTGTTTTCCTTCTCTGTAATTATTTGTTCGGTCCGAAATATTGTGTCTGTTGTCATGGTTCGTCACGACCCGAGTCGGCTTTGTGCACCGCTTAAAAGGTCTTTAAATAAAACCTTTTTACAAAGATTTTTTTTTTCTTGATGGAGAATATCATTGGAGTCATCCTAAAATCGTCTGTGTCTATATAAGCAGTTGTGCTTCAAAAACGCTTTGGTGATGTTGCGTCAGTCACATTTGTCTGTTTGCAGTGAAATTGTACCTTTAGTGTCTTCTCTCAGTCTTTTCTTATCCATATGAGTGAAACGGATGATTTTTCATAATAATAATAATAATGGATTTTATTTATAACGCACTTTACATTCAGTGAATCTCAAAGTGCTACAAGAGGTAAAAACAAGATAATTGCAACACACCATAAGAGCATCTAAAAGAAAAAAAAGAAAAGAAAGGGGGGGGGGGGGGGGGGGGGGGGAGACAATGCAGCCCGCCATAAAAACATGTAAAACTAGATAAAATGTAACAACATGCAGCCTAGATTTAACTAAAAAAGGCTTTGTTAAAAAGAAGAGTCTTTAGTCCTTTCTTAAAAGAGTCCACCGACTGGGGCGCTCTGAGGTGGGTGGGGAGGGCGTTCCACAATTCGGGGGCAACTGAGCAAAAAGCCCGTCACCCATGGTGCGAAGGTGGGTTTTGGGGGGTTTGAGGAGGTAGGAGTTTGATGAACGGAGGGAACGGGTGGAGGATTGAGGTGTAAGAAGTTCCTTAAGGTAAGGGGGGGCGTTTCCATGGATGCATTGGTAACAGAGAGATCTTGTATTCGGGCCAGTGCAGAGAACGGAGAATGGGAGTGATGTGGTCATGTTTACGCACCCTCATCAGGATCCTAGCAGCAGAGTTCTGGATGTACTGAAGCCTTTGAAGGTTCTTGCTAGGGATCCTGATGAGGAGTGCGTTGCAGTAGTCCAACCTGGAGGAGACGAAGGCGTGGACCAGTTTCTCAGCATCAGGCAGGGTGAGAGTGGGACGGAGTCTGGCAATGTTTTTGAGGTGGAAAAAAGATGTTTTGCAGATGTGTTTAATGTGGGCCTCATAGTTGAGGTGGGAGTCCATTTTGACGCCGAGGTTAGTGACAACAGATGAGAGTGGGATGTGTTGACCGGAAAAAGAAATGCTTGTTATGGGGGATGACTGAACCTGATGTGGTGTGCCGATGAGGATGGCTTCGGTCTTAGAACTGTTTAGTTGTAGGAAATTGTGTTTCATCCACGCCTTAATCTCCTCCAGGCAGGTGGTCAGTGTGGATGAAGTTGATGGAGCTGATGTGGCAGATGATGTGGCAGCAGAGCGGGGAGGGGTTTGGTCCAGTTTTATGTACAGTTGTGTGTCATCCGCGTAACAATGGTAGGAAAGTCCATGTCTGCTGATGATCTGACCGAGGGGGAGCATGTACAGAGTGAAGAGGGCGGGGCCTAGCACAGATCCCTGGGGAACGCCACAGGTGACAGCCTGGGTCCGGGATTTGGCGCCTCCAAGGGAGACGCACTCTGTTCTCTCACTGAGGTAAGATGTGAACCAGTCTATGGCGGTGTTGCAGAGTCCAACGGAATGTTGCAGAGTCCAACGGAGTGCAGACGGTGGAGGAGGATGGAGTGGTCAACTGTATCAAAAGCAGCCGTTAGGTCCAGGAGGATGAGGAGGGAGGGGGAACCGGCGTCAGCAGCCATGAGAATATCGTTTGTGACTCGGACCAGGGCGGTTTCGGTGCTATGGGCGGGACGGAAACCAGACTGAAATTTCTCTGACAGGTTATTGTTGTGAAGGTGTGTATGTAATTGTGCAGCAACAACTTTCTCTAGCACATTATGACACGATCTGAAACCTCCTTGGGGATTATAATGCAAAGTGCTTTTCTGGCCACAGGTCTCCACCAGCCAGGTCAGGTTGTGGCCTCCTGGTGCGCTATAATAGCCCAATGTTAAAAGGGTGCCATTTCTTCTTATGGCTCTGGCATTTGGATGATTTGAGGCATTTGTCCAGAAAATGTTTTGCAAATATCCACCTGTTGGTGGTGCTATAACAAGCCATTGTGGAAAGAATGGAATATTTTTCTCAGACAGTATGAAAGTTTATGTACTGTAAATTGCCTGCTCTGTGTATCATTTGATGCTTTTTGTTGTAAACAGGCCAATCTTGCAAAGTTTGAAATTAAATTGTAGGCAATTAGGATGGAATATGAAATATGGGACACATCTGTCATGAACACATGACTGTAGAGATGGTGTGTACCGAGTTACGGGATTTTCGGACAGAATTTGAATGGGAAATATGTAAAACTCTGTTTTACAAAAATCAGCCTGGTGGCGCTATAAATAGCTGAAATGAAAAATGCTGGTCAAAAGTTAATCTATGTCCTCTAAGGAAAGTACATGCAACATTTCATGCAAATCATTGCAGGTTCTGGAAATAAAAAAAAATCACACCCATGTGAATGAAGTGGTGCGACTGCGGTGGTGGTCTGTGGGGGGTGCGGCAAATTTGCAAAGCCACAGATCATGTAACTGTGTAGGGGTCCCTGAGGGTCAACAAGGGGTCCCCAGAACATTTAGTTCCCAGGAAGACACTCAGCAAGGTGGCGTGGGTCTGGCGTACCAACCATGTCCAAAAGAGTCAAGAAATGACAGTTATATGGGGTCCCTGGGGGCCCCCTCAACACTGACCCCTGGGAACACAGCTCTGCCGAATATGTATTCTGCATTCCACAATTTAGGTGATCAGTGGCAAAATGTTGGTCCAAACAACAATTCTGCAACATTTTCTAAATGTGTACGTCATTGAAAGTGTAGTAATTGAGATGTTTAAATATAATAAGCGTACAATGATAATGATACCAAATGGAGCCATAACGAAGAGTTACAGATCTATAAGGGTCCATTTGGTTACCAACTGTCCATCATTTATCTGGGGACCATCTGGAAGCCTCTCAGGGAGCACTGTAGGTCCCCGTACCACTGCTTGAAAACCACTGATGTAGACCCTTTTGGCAGTGCTTTCCATTTTTTGTTTAAGGTGAAAGACCCCCAAAATTATACGCAGTAGCCTGCAGACCCACTCTTGAAAGAGACCCCCAAAATTATACGCAGTAGCCTGCAGACCCACTCTTGAAAGATATGGCAGGGACTCGATGAGAGTAGCTTTATACATTTCTAGCAGTGATTTTGCAACTAGTATTATTTCAAGGGACCCCCAAAACAGCTGCTCTGTACGAGAACGTAGACAGACGTTTGCGGCGGATTCGTAGAACTGCGGTGGGATTCATAGTAACGCATTGCACATTATTCGTAGAACTGTGGTGGGATCCATAGTAACGCATTCCACATTCGACAAGTCCGTCCACTTCGTGCTTATCGCGACTTGCAAAAAAGTTGATACTAACCTGTGTACAGATGTCTCACAGGAGTGGGTTAATGTGTATCCTTTGCTGTTGTTGTTGTTGCAGCTAGTGCTTATCGCGACTTGCAAAATAAATCATAGCGTTGTCTCGACAGAAGTGGAAGCCAGAGAGTGGGCGGACACCAGAATTACTGTTGCCTGTTCTTAACAGTCAGTCGCTGCTGCCCCATTCTCGTTCGCCAACACTATCAGTCTGTACTGGCCATCCCATAGCCTGTAACGGATACCATCCCATAGCCTCTATGCTGGCCCCTATGCTGGCCCGGCCAATAGAAACACAGAGCTATAATGACGATGCCATGGCGACGGTCACTGTGCTCTGCATGTTGCCACATGCTGAGAGAGAAACAAGCAGCAACAACCATGCCGGTTAGGCATGGAACGAGTCGCAGCGACTTGCAATTCATTTCCAATGGGAGCGTGGCCAGCGTGCCCGTTCCGTGCACACAGCGTGGCCGTTCCGTGAGGACATCTTACGAATCTCGTTTAAGGAGTGGTGCGGTCGCACCACTAAAAAGCATGCTGTCTAAGGGTGGCGCCTTAACAGACCTTTGTGCAAAATGGGAAATTTGAGGCAGAGGTTCATTGTCTGCCTCCAGGAAGTGTGTGTGCAAAGTTCGGCACACACACACACACACACACACACACACACACACACACACACACACACACACACACACACACACACACACACACACACACACACACACGGATGGAGGGCAAAACATACTCTTCACCATGCCTTTGGCCTAGTGGAGACAATTAAACTAAAACTGCACTCTTGAGTGCCAAGCGTGCGCATTGCACACAAGTAGGCCATGGCCTAGTGGCAGAAGGCAAACCCCTCTAGGAGATAATACTCATCACCATTACATTACGCCAACCGATCGATGTAAAGCGTTTGGATGGAAGCGCCATAAATGCCACCATTTCCCCATTCGTGTCCGTGTCCTATAGGTTGATGGTAGAGTGCTGGTCCTCCCCGGGGTCTCCACGTGACGTCAGGTTCCAGGTCATGTGTCCTTCGTCTCTAAACATCCAGACTACGTTCCCTCCACCCATCCAGACTACGTCACCCCCACCACCCCCCACCCAGACGACATCTGCTGCTATGTCTGTCCAGATGAGACTCGCTACAGGTGAGAGCGTGGCCAGGGGCGGATTGGCCATCTGGAGTACAGGGAGTTTTCCCGGTGGCCTGCGCCACCTAGTGGCCTGCTGGACAAGATCCGAAATGCACTAGTGGCACTTCCAAAATTCACTAGAATGTGCTAGATGCTCGCCTGGAACATACAGATCAAAATGACCATTAATCTTCTACATTCTCCAGTTGGGGGTCCGCCGGATTTTCCGAGGGGTCATTGTCCCTACAGACAATAGTCCGAAAAATTTGGAAAATTGTCCGAAGTATTTACATTTTCTACACAACCTTCCGAAGGGACATTTTCCCCGAAGGATTCTTCAAAAAATTCTTCCGAACGGACAACTTCTCGAACGGACAATGTCCCGATGGTAGCCTAATATCGTGCACTTTGTTTGTGTATGTCATCTGGGTGCGCACGTGTACGCGCGCGGTTTCATTACGGACAGACAGAGAGCGTTTCTCTGCCCCGCTGTCCTTCTGCCTATGTCTCTCTCTGTCTCTGTCTCTGTGTCTCTCTCTCTCTCTCTCTCTCTCTCTCTCTCTCTCTCTCTGTCTGTGTTTACTACGGGTTGCTACGGTAACCCGCACCTGGTACACGTGTGTGTGTGTGTGGGGGGGGGGGGGGGGGGTGGCGAAGTGAGAGCGTGAAACCCTAAAGACATTTAAATGAAAGAGTAAAAACTAAACCGAAATGAAAGGGTCCAGGCGGTTGTGTGTGTGTTTGTGTGTGCTCACGTGCCTTATATTATATAGCCTATATATATATAATTTTCCGACGTGAATTTCACGCAAATTGGACCGTCTGTGCATTAGTCTCTCCCCCCCCCCCCCCCCCCCCCCCCCCCTCTCTCTCTCTCTAATTATTATAGTAGCCTATATGAAGCGCAATGTACGCACGCACAGTTCTAACTAAAAAAAAAAAAAAGTAAAAACTAGTAGGCTACTTTTTATTATGATCTGTGTGTGACTGTGATCTTGACAACTTGATGTGTGGGTTCATCAGAGTGCTGGCCAGGCTGCCAAAAAAAAAAGTCGGGCCTCGGGCTGGGTTGAACTCCAAGGGCCGGGGCCGGGCCTATGTGCAGGACAAGATCGACGCTTCGGACCCCCCCCCCCCCCCCCCAAAAAAAAAAAAAAAAAACCGACCACTGAGTCCATATATAGCCTTGTTCTTGCTCAGAAAAAAACGACACTGTCTCGATAGATTTGTCAATGACTGCCAGAGCTGTTGGCCCTTGACATAAAAATGGGGGTCCACGGGAATGAGAACACTGGACATCTGAGTAGGCCTATAAATACTGCTTGTTCTAGAGACCACCACCATGTGATTGCACTGTCTGATACCACTATAGGCTATATTGCATATTAAGCATAATAGGGCCGATAATATTTGTCCAGCTGTTTCCCCATCTACATCTGTATCTGTGACTGTGAGCTATTTTGTAGTTTTAGTGGGACTGATCAATAAAAATGCGGGATGGAGTGGCGCACAGCTGATCGTCGCACGTACTTGTCGCGGGTGATCAAGAATTAAAATCATTGCAGGAGCGGAGGGAATGAACAGATCACGGCTCTGATTTGGGGACCACTACTGTACAACATCCTCATACTGCCGAAAAGGAATATAGATGAGGAAAAGCATTTTTCTATCGTGTCTACCAGCTGTCTGCTAACCTCTTCAAATGGATCAACTGACCCACTCACTACAATGTCCAGTTAATACATGCTGATTGTTGCGCTGTTTCGCGGACCCCATACATACATTAATAGCAGCTGCGTGCGTGCGTGTGTGTCTGTTTGTGGACCCCGTTGGGTTGGTGGGAGATGGACAGACTGTTCTGTGTGTTGGACGAGGCGCGCCACGACTCTCTTGTGTCATGCGAGCTGGGAGGGGGGTTCAGCCCAGCCCCAGGCCCGACTTTTATTATTATTATGAGAGAGAGAGAGAGAGAGAGAGAGAGACCGACCAATTTGTGTGAAATTCACGTCGGAAAATTATATATAATATAATGGCACGTGAGCACACACACACCAGGGTTATATGGATTTTTCAGTTTAGTTTTAGTTAGTTCTTACTCTTTCTCACGCTCTCACTTCGCCCCCCCCCCCCCCCCCCCCCCCCCCCCCACACACACACACACACACACGTGTACCAGGTGCGGGTTACCGTAGCAACCCGTAGTAAACACAGAGAGAGAGAGAGAGAGAGAGACATAGGCAGAAGGAAAGCGGGGCAGAGAAACGCTCTCTGTCTGTCCGTAATGAAACCGCACGCAATGAAGCCGCGCGCGTACACGTGCGCGCACGCGCGTGTACCCAGATGACATACACAAACAAAGTGCACGATATTAGGCTACCCATCGGGACATTGTCCGTTCGAGAAATTGTCCGTTCGGAAGAATTTTTTGAAGAATCCTTCGGGAAAATGTCCCTTCGGAAGGTTGTGTAGAAAATGTAAATACTTCGGACAATTTTCCGAATTTTTCGGACTATTGTCTGTAGGGACAATGACCACTCGGCGCATCGCCCTGCACCCCTCTAGTTGTGTAGACTAAGTTGGGCTAATTCATATGATGGATATTTTAACTCTTGAGGGTGTAAAAATGAAACCAAATGGACCCGCAAGGGTCCATTTGGTTTCATTTTTACGCTCTCAAAGAGTTACATCTGGTTAACCATCTGCCCTCCCCAGGGTGGCCTGGCAAAGGCAAAATTGTTCCGGTGGGAAAATATGTGCCAATCCGCCCCTGAGTGTGGCCCTATCTCGATGGATCCCATCATCGCTTGGAAATCGGAAAATTATTGGAATCAGAATGGGAGCACAAAAAAACATCATTGGGACATCACTATTATTGATTTTGTCACAATTACATGACATTAAAAAAAAAAAAAAAAAAAAAAAAAACGGGACCGGGAAAGTCTGTATCCAGAGGTGTATTCTCTTAAAGGTCACGAAGGCCTGTTGCTTACCCAAATCTCAATCCAGCCTACCCTGATTGAAGAGAAAGAAAGGGACCACATTTTCCAAGTTGCCCACAGGTATTCACGGGGCGGGCGTGTTGATTCAGAGTCGACCATCTCATACAGATGCAAATACAATGGCTTACCATATAGTGATGTGGTCAAAGATACTCTATGTATAAAGATGGGCATACTCCCATTGGCGCCACTATATCGGCTACATGGACTACAAAGCCTACAAATGGTCTCCTAAGTAGTCATGGTTTCTCTCAGAGCCCCCTATCTGTCGTATGTCAAACTGCAGATTACAGTAGTCATGGTTTCTCTCAGAGCCCCCTATCTGTCGTATGTCAAACTGCAGATTACAGTAGTCATGGTTTCTCTCAGAGCCCCCTATCTGTCGTATGTCAAACTGCAGGTTACAGTAGTCATGGTTACTCTCAGAGCCCCCTATCTGTCGTATGTCAAACTGCAGATTACAGTAGTCATGGTTTCTCTCAGAGCCCCCTATCTGTCGTATGTGAAACTGCAGATTACAAAGAGACTCTTCCTGACTCCTAACAAATCTCGCGAGAGTTGGGCGGTGGGATATAAAGAATAATTGATAAAGTGAAATTTCTTCTGATTTGTTTAACTAATAGAAGCCATTTTACTATGAATATATTGAAATATTATATGCCTTATGATGATCGGGTCCAGTATTTAGTTTAGTGTTTTTGTACCCTTCACCTAGAGTCGGGAAGCAAAGCCAATATGCCCCTGGCTCTTGCCATTGGCCTCTTGGATTTGGTGTTGCCCCACGCCATCTAAATCTGTAATAAGTTTGAAACCCTTGTAAGGGTTATGGGTTAAGGGAAGACCTTTACAAGGCTTTCAAACATGAAATCCGTGGCATAGGCATGCACAGATATATAATTCTCGCGTCCGGCGCAAAGACAGGTTAACTTTAACTTATTGACGATTCTTAGCATCACTTAGCATTATTAGCAATACTTAGCATTACTTGGCATCATTGGCATTACTTTAGTTATTGAAAAATATCAGACCTTGAATAATATCATAATATCAGACCTGAAAATGTGGCACACATCTGTGAATCATTTTTCAGTTCCAAAAGGGTTAAGCTAAAATAGCAGATCTAGAAGCTTTCTAGCACAGCACTCAGTACTACTCTATGAGCTTGTAGGTCTGCCGTTTTCCAGTTTTCCAGACATGATTTGACCGTCTTAATGATCAGATCTGATTTTTTTATTTTTTCCCCAACAGATGCGTCCTACAGCGGTTACCACCCGGACGTCCATCTGCCTCTGAGCCACGTGCGAGGAGGGGGACCCCTCTATGTGGAGGTGGTCCTCCTGAACCCACCACCATCACTACAGCCACAGCTGCTGCTGGTTCACTACTGCCTGGCCTACACCTATACCCCACAGCCCACCTGGATGCTGCTGTACGATCGGTACGTCAGGTTGGATCTTAACCCCATTGTGTCCCATCTAGTTTCTGAATAACATAATATTCAAAGATTTGCACCACCTTTTCACGATTTTTCAAAAATAGCAGAGATACAAGCTCATAGCGCGCCACTCGGTGGCGCGCTATGAGCTTGTAGATCTGCTATTTTTCAACAGCTTAAAAACACCAAAACGCGTTCAGTTACACAAAGGGTTTAAGTGGAACTCCACCCATTTTCAACATTTTAATGTCATTAATATACCTTAGAGCAGGGGTTTTCAACCTTTTTTGACTCATTTTGATTACATTTTCACACCAAAGACCCTAAAATCAAAGAATTCTTTTGATTTTGTCCACAATTCCAGGCTGGATTTTTGTCAACAAAACAGTGTAAACCTCTTAATTCAGTGGTGCTTTTAAAGCATGTCTGGTGGTCTCCACTGTGCCCCCCCCCTCCCCTCATGAGGCCCCAGACAACTGCCTAGTCTGCCTAATGGCAAAAACGCCCCTGCATTGTAGCTCTGCTGAAATGAAACTCATTGTATACCTGTTCTTTCGTGGCAAACATTCTTAAAGATGGAGTACCATGATTTTTTTCCAACTTAAATCATGATCATCAGGTATTATTGTTGTATGACAAGAAAGACTTTTCTCAAAAAAGGTGTACAGTATTTGTTAAAATGATGTTTTTATGTGGACTGCCCCACCAGCTCATTAAGTATGCCAGGTTTGCCTGGTGGGTGGTGATGGGTGGAGATCCACCTGAACTGAAGCCACACCCACAGCTGTAGTTGTATGGTAAAAGGGGAGGAAATAGGGGAGGAGCTGATGATGTGATGTCACTACATTACAGCCTTTGCCATTGGCAAATTTGACTGGAAAGGTTTTAGCCTCCAGGAAGAAACCCTAAATACAAAGGGAAGGCATCATTACACATAAAAAAACAGACCAAGGGTTCTCAATGAAGTACCATCACCTCTTAAACATGTACAAAATTGAAAAAAAAAAAAAAAAAAAAAAAAAAAATACAAAAATTATGGCATCCCCTCTTTAACCTTGTGTTCCCTCTCACCCTGGTTTCGTGTGCAGCTGCCTGCACCATGATGACTCCTCCCCCCAGACCCCTGTGGTTCCCGCGGCGGCCACGCACCCCGACAACCACACCTTCAGGCTGGCGGTCGGACATCTGCCGTCGCCACCCACCCCGAGCCCCTCTTACCTGGATACCTCCAAGAGCACTCACCTGGGGGAGACACAGGTACTGTACTGTATGTCCCATTTAAAAGGGGAATTCCACCCATTTTCAACATTCTAATATGTCATTCGTATACCTCAGAGGTCATGTGGTGTGGACATGATGAAAAAGGTTCCCCCCATTATGTATTCCCAAGAAATGGAGGTCTGACAAAAACTAGTGATGTCCCGATACCGATACCAAAGTATCAGCTCTTTCTGTCCCTTTTTTATCATATCGGTGTCGGCAAAGTATGGGTATCTTAAAAAGTATCAGTATTGGCCCTTATTTGTCATTATCGGGTCACATCTTGGGGAAATATGCCAGTCTAACCAGTGATCAGAAACAGGGGTAAGGGGTTGACACCATGGCAGTTAAGTAAAATGTTGGGTCATGTGGAGTTTGCTGGAGGTCATGTGGAGTTTCCCAAGTGCACAGTTGAGAGAGGAGTATGTTATTCCCTGTTGGTGACTTCATATAAAGGTATTTTTTTCCTTTTGTATGTTATTACATATATTCTTCTCTGGTGTCGGTATTTGGTATCGATACCAAATACCACAAAAATTGGATCAGAAATGAAAAAGTGGCATCGGGACACCTCTAACGAAAACCACTAACATGTTAATTTTTCTGAGAGCGTACAAATGGAACCAAATGAACCCGTTGGCGTTCATTTGGTTGCATTTGTATGCTCTCAGAAAAAAATGTTGAAAATGGGTGGAATTCCCCTTTAAAGGAGAATTCCACACCAAAACACATTGTCCATGTGTCCGTGTGTCCGTATGTGTCCGTACAGCTAATCACAGTTAATCCGATCGTTGCCCAACTTTGCACACGCTCCCTGGATGCCGACGATGAACCTCTGCCCCCAAATTTCCCATTTTACACAGCGGCCTGTTACAGTATTATACACCTTTTAGGCAGTGCACAATTTCAGCGCAAAACTCCTCAAATCATCCAAATGCCAGAAGTCATGAGAAGAAATGGTACCCTTTTAACATTATCCTATCATAGCGCCACCAGGAGGCCAGGAGGCAGGAGGTAAAAATTGCCTTCCCCCAACCCTGGTTATAACCAGTGTTGCCAACTTGGCGCATTTGTCGCTATATTTAGCACTTTTTCAGACCCCCCTAGCACCAACATTAGTGAAAAACTCCTGGCGGAAAATCTAGCGCTTTTTGGCTGGTGAGTTGGGGTGAAATTGATTGACAGGCGCCAGAGATAAAACCCTCATTTTTCACCATTTTTCCTCCTATGACAGTGGTTTTCAACCAGTGGTCCCCAGGCTAAATGATGGACAGTTTTGTTAACCAGATGTAACTCTTTGAGAGCGTAAAAATGCAACCAAATGGACCCTTGCGGGTCCATTTGGTTGCATTTTTACGCTCTCAAGAGTTAAAATATTCATCATGTGAATTAGCCCCAAGTCTACACAACTAGAGAATGTTGAAGATTAATGGTCATTTAATGGTCATATTCCCTTCCAGGCGAGCATCTAGCGCATTCTAGTGCATTTTGGAAGTGCCACTAGTGCATTTTGGATTTTGGCAGTTGGCAACACTGGTTATAACTATAGGTGTAGTGATGTGTTCAACTAATAATGTGGCATTATTATCTGTTCTCAGATCTACTTCTGGTGCTCTGTGGAGGTGTGCTCTGGCTCCGACGCTCGCTGTTCCGTCGACTGTGTCGGTGGTGAGTCCCATGTAAGCCAGGCACTGGTGGTACCCAAACGTTTTCATGTCAAGGACCCCCGAAATGTCACTCAATAATTTTAGCTCTTGACTTTATATCAGATCTACAAGCGTTTTTTTTTTTTTTTTTTTTTTTTAATGAAAATGCAGATGTAATATATTTTAATATGTATACGCAGTTTTTAACTTGACGGTTTGCTCCTGTGGGGTCTCTGGGACAACATATGGTGTATTTCCAGGGGTCCTTGAGAACCACTGACATAGAAACGGGTGTTTCAGAGAACTGTCAAGTTTTGTTCAGGAATATATTCTAATATTTTCCACTCGTCTGATCATGACCCCAGTGAAGGCATCCACTTTGGAGCAATGCAATTAAACATATTTCCGCAACTGGGATTTCTCTGGACTTTATGTTGTTCTGGAGACCTCAAAGAAATGATCTGTATAGAAAAATCCCATGTTACAATTACTTTTGATGTTCGGTCCGAAATGAGCTAAAATGCCTCGACTAGAAGGGACAAGTGCATATAGCATCCACTTAACGCCGCAGTAATTACCTTTATTATGTAACACTTGACAAATGTGGTTAGTGGGCACAGATGAAGGGTCATTAAGATGATGAAATGCTCAAAACAACCAAACCAAAAGGACAATAGATGATACATCACATGAAATATAGTCGGTACAGAAAAATGTACTGAATCGTAGACAGCACTCTTACATACACTCCAAATTCGGGCGTATTTGGATGGAGTGTGACGCACAGACAGACAGACATTTCTGCCCAACTTAGATGGTTATCTAGCTCAGGGGTTTTCAACCTTTTTCATCTCAGGGACCATTTATTTAGGATTTGAGCCACGGACCACCATTTGAGGACATTTTAGCCCCACAGATCCAAAAACCCAAAGATTTCTTCTCTTTATCTACAATTCCAGGCGGGATTTCGGAAACATAACAGGCAAACCTAAATCTCTAGTTGTGTAGATTTGGGCTATTCAGATGATGAATATTTTAACTCTTGAGAGCGTGAAAATGAAACCAAACGGACCCGCAAGGGTCCGTTTGGTTTCATTTTCACGCTCTCAAGAGTTACATCTGGTTAACCAACTTAGCTGAGGACCACCTGGAACCCTCTCAAGGAACACTGGTGGTCCCCGGACCACTGGTTGAAAACCCCTGATCTAGCTCACTGCATCTGCAACCATGTAATAGTCTTCATGAGTTCACGTTAATTTAAATTATGTTAACAAATTTTTTTTTTATTTGTTTTCCCTTTCTATCTAGGGTCCAACAATGACGGCTGAGCACTGAAATAAAGGCACTCTTAACTCTTAATAAAAAATGGTGTCCTCGTTTTGCATTTTTTGGAAAAGAAGTGACCACGCGGCTCTCGGGCGAGGGTGAAAAAAGCTCTTGTATATTTATTTCTTTGACAATAAACTCCATATAGAGATGCAACGCTATACTTAAGTCATCCAGTCGGTAGTAGCATACATACTGTATATAACATTTGCAAGAAGACAAGCAACGATGTGTACATTTCAAAAAGAAGGTTCTTCCAAGACATATAATATGACATATCTCACAACATTCGTGATTATATATATTTATAATTTTTTAAGGGGGAATACCACCCATTTTAAACATTTTTCTGAGAGTGTACAAATGGAACTAAATGGACCTATTTCGTTCGATTCGTGTACACTCAGAATAAAAGGGTATTGAAACATAATCATTAATGGTGAACTACCACCATGTTAACACTTTGACCGCATGACTCGATTTTCCCAACTTTTTTTGGACACGCAGTCAAAGTGTTAATACTTTTTCAACCTCCAGTTCTATGAAACACACAGCATCTCTAATGTATATTAACGACATAGTAAAATGTTTAAGATGGGCGAAATTCCCCTTTAAGTGACAGTTGACTCTCTCACACACAAGACTTAATGGAATTCTCTTTGTTAGACTGCTGGCTTTTTTAGTTTTTGTTTATTTTCTTTTTCGATATAGGGAGATCGGAGTAAAGGCAACATTTTGGCTTCACAGCTGTAAAGCACTTCTTGTGAAGTGTTTGTACAATCAATGTTCACAACAGTCTCACTTGTAACTACTCGACGGTGGAAAGAATATGAGGTGGGGGGGGGTGTTTAAAGAACCATAGGAACTCTCCTTTGGGTTCATCATGGCTTGTGCATATAATACGGCCTGGGTCTTTATCATAATAAGACTCAAGGTCTGGAACATGGCATTTTCAAATGGCAACTATCTCGCACGATGCAAGTTGCAAAAGTTGCGGCAGCAATTATGGCGAACTCATAGCTGAAACGGCAAAAAAAAAGAAAAAAAAAAGTGCCCTTTCTGTGGCACGGCGGAGAATTACTGCCATCTTGATAAGAAAAACATTTTGGACTGTACAAAGTAAAAAAAAAAAAAAAAGTTCTTCAGCAAACTTTCAGGCTTTAGAAGTCTTGGTCAGAATTGAAATGGCTTAATCTCAGAAAAATGTTGCAAATATCTGAGATTTATGAGGAAAAAAGGTCATTTTTCTTTGAAATCTCTCGAGATAAATGTCGCAATTCCGTGAGATTAAATTCAGAAATTTGCGTAAATTTAGTCAGAATTTTGCCACGTCAACGTTAGAGGTTCCTGAGACTTTTCTCTGAAATCTCTGAGATCTCGAAAAATCAGAGATTATGAAACATTTACAACATTCTTTCCTCTGAGATTAATGACAATTCACTGAGTTTTTAAAGTCAGAAATCTGCGGCGTCAAACTCAGAAATTTCTAGCAGTTTTCTCCTGATTAATCTCTCAAATCCGTGCGATAGTAATGTCTGAAATTTGCTGCATTTTTCTCCTAAATTACCGTCCGGCCACACTGCTGCTTTTTCCTCCTCTTACCAGGATGTCAGTAATGCTCGTTCGTACTGTAGTAAACAACTTGAGCAATGCAAAAAAAAAAAAACAACAACAACAAACAAAAAGGTACTAAATCTGTCGGATAGAACACCAGCCGTGTAATGCGAAAGCCAACTGCCTGCCACAGTGAAACACATGGAACACTTACTAATGAGAGAACGAGATATTAGGCATTTCAGCCAACACAAAGGCATGCCGTCAAGACAGTTAATGTGACCTAAGGTCAAGATATCATCAAGCCTATAATACACCAAGACTAAAACGCTATTAGCTAATTATAAATGTAAAAATGGTCCCCTTTTTTTGCTTTTTTTCCCCCCCTCTCGCATGTGCAAAATAAGCATTTCCGCCAGTATGGATGCAAAGCAGCAACAAACGAAAACACGTGGACTTGAGCGATAGATGTACAGTATACACTGGATTTAACCACCTAAACCCCAATCAAATCCAAACTTTAGCCGTTGAAAGATAGCAGATCTACAAGCTCATAGCGCAGCATGAAGTGGCTATGTGCTTGTAGACCTGCTATGTTTGAAACATTGAGGAAAACGTAAAAGTCTTTGCATGGTATCCTTTCGCATGACCAAAATTGTGAGCTTGCAGATCCACAGATGATGTACACTAGGGTCCACTTGGTTAAATCCAGATTAAACTGTGTTTTGAACAAGGCGATACAAATTTAAATTAAAAAAAGTAAAAATCAAGTAAAACGAGCCATTAAAAAAAGGAAAAATCAAGTAAAACGTGCAATTTCCATGCTTAAAGATGTAGTGCCGTGATTTTGTTTTTCCTATTCAATTTTGTACAAGGGGCGATAGCACTTCCCCTTGGTGTGTGTTTGTGTGTGTGTTTTTTTTTTGTGTTTTTTTTTGTGCAATGATGTCTTCAGATTGTATTTAGGGTTTCTTCTTGGGGAGGGGCTGAAATCTTTCCAGTCAAACGTGCTGATGGGAAAAAAAAAACAGTAATATAGTGACATCACATTTTCAACCCCTACCCTAACTCCTCCCCCTTTGTCATACAACTAAAGCTGTGGGTGTGGCTTCAGTTCAGGTGGACCAATCACCACCCAGCGTCATTTTAACAAATACTGTACAGAAAAAAAAAATCTTCCACATATAACGATAATACCTGAGGATACCTTGAGGGGAGAGGGAAAAAAATCATGGCACTCCATCTTTAAGTAAAAATCAAAATAAAAAGAGCCATTTCCACGGCTAAAGACGTCACAAAATGCCTTTTGTTTTGTGTGTGTGTGACCTCTTCGATGGTGAAAGTCCTTGTCAGACAGTGGCTATAAGCTTGCTTGTGTCGCGGCCAGTTAGCGTTCCTCCCCTGGGGTTATTATTGGATGTAAAACGACACCACCTCTGACTCCGCGCGGCAGGGCAGAGGAGGTGACGACTGCTGTTCTGTTTTACTCTGTATTATACTAAACCGCCTTCCAAATGCATATTCCATCATACTGTTTAAAGGGGAAGTCCACCCATTTTCAACAATTTACTATGTCATTGATGTACCTTCGAGGTGTTTGGTTGGACATGATAAAAAGGTTCCCCCATTCTGTGTTCCCAAGGAATGGAGGTCTGAAGAAAACCGCTAACATGGTGAAACATCTTGATGGCATCATCAAGATGTAATTTCACCATGTTAATGGATTTCTTTAGACGCTTCTTTTTTCTGAGAGTGTACAAATGGAACCAAATGGACCCGCTAGGGTCCATTTGGTTCACATTTGGACGCTCTCAGAAAAATATTAAAAATGGGTGGAGTTTCCCTTTTAAACAATTTCTGTACTCTACTGTAGGGCTGCAAACGAATACTCCATATTCAAAAGAATATAAGAATATGGAATATTTGACGTCCACAAGTCGAGGCCTCGTGAGGCTTGCTTCTTTACAGCATACATTTTCCTTTTTTTTGTATTTTCATGTACAGTACCGTGCTAAATCATATCGAATCAAATAAATGCGCCACCCTGGCCGTCCATCTTGAATAACGGTCGACGTAGAGCGTATAGAGGTCCCAAACGGATGTCCTGCATGCGATAAAGACAAATTACTGCGTGCGCAGGCACTCTGGGGCAGGGATTCTGACAGCCAGGGGCGGATTGGCCATCTGGAGTACAGGGAGTTTTCCCGGTGGCCTGCGCCACCTAGTGGCCTGGACAAGATCCAAAATGCACTAGTGGCACTTCCAAAATGCACTAGAATGCGCTAGATGCTCGCCTGGAACATACAGATCAAAATGACCATTAATCTTCTACATTCTCTAGTTGTGTAGACTAAGTTGGGCTAATTCACATGATGAATATTTTAACTCTTGAGGGTGTAAAAATGAAACCAAATGGACCCGCAAGGGTCCATTTGGTTTCATTTTTATGCTCTCAAAGAGTTACATCTGGTTAACCAGCTGCCACCCCCAGGGTGGCCTGGTAAAGGCAAAATTGTCCCGGTGGGAAAATATGTGCCAATCCGCCCATGCTGACAGCGGCCCACGGCCCTCGTTGCCCTAGTCTATTTGGCCGCGAGCCCCGAGCCTCTAGCGCAGGGGTTTTCAACCTTTTTTTGATACCAGGGCCCACTATTTATTCAGCATCTGAGCCACAGAGCACCACCATTTGATGACATTTTAGCCCCACAGACCCCCCAAAACTAAAGATTTATTTTGTTTTTGTCCACAATTCCAGGCTGGATTTGGGAAACAAAACAGTCAAACCTACAGATCAAAAATGACCATTAATATTTTACATTCTCGAGTTGTGACATTTCAGGTGTTGAATATTTTAACTCTTTGAGAGCGTAAACATGAAACCAAATGGACCCGCAAGGGTCCATTTGGTTTCATGTTTACGCTCTCAAAGAGTTGCATCTGGTTAACCAACTTTCCATCATTTATCCTGGGGACCACCTGGAACCCTCTCAAGGACCACTGGTTGAAAACCCCTGCTCTAGCCCAACCACTGATCTCACAGTTTTCTCCTCTGCGCTACCTTGCTGTCAATAACGTTCTATTTATTTTTAACCCGTATTGACCGGACACTAGATTCTACAAAGTTTTTTTTCCAAAAATAGCAGACCTACAAGCTGACCTATGACCTCTTAGAACTGCTATTTTAGCTGAAGCAAATGCTAGCTACTGCTTAAAATACCAAACCTGTGCAGAATAGATTGAAGTTGTGCAACAACCACTCCATTACGGAGCTATATGGGTGTGTCCCTGGTTTAGACAACCAGCTGGTCTGTGGTTGTTTTTTTTTTTTTTTTTTCTTTTAAATTGGACAACCTCCAGTGAAAAAATTGTATGGCGTAAAATGCAGCGCCTCGTGTCAAAACGGCGAGACGGAGAAGAGATCGCGGCTGGTTAACGTCTTTAGGCGGTAATGTGGTGTGTTCGAGGGAGAGCGTATCGCGTCCGGTGGCTCTGCGTTTGGCAACGATTGTGCGATTTGTCCCTCGCCGGGAACGGCTGTCGTATTTATTTATTTATTTTTTTACTTGCCGATGAATTGTTGCTGCGAGTAACTGCGAGTGATTTCGTGTTGCTGCTGTTGAACACGCGATGCATAGAAATTACATTTCATCGGCTTTGTAAACGACAATCGCACGTGGCAGATTATGGCGGATAACTTGCAACGTTTAATGGCCATGGCAGATCTACGCTATTTCCGCTATTTTTGAAAATGTCTGACAATTTGACGACGATTGTGGCGATTACTTCACGCCATTAGGACGTTAACGTAATAACAGACCGGCCCACCATGAGAGAGAGCTGGAAAATTAATCAAATTTGATCTTATAAATAACTAAATAACTAAAAAAATAAAGTCCTCTCGTAATTCATCAATGTGATTCATGTGAATACTTCTGCTGCAGAACTGAATGTGCACTGATGGTTAGATGGCTATACTACTACCTTAAACTTTAAGTTAAATGCATTACTGCTGTGTGCTTTTCATTGTCTTTACTGGATGGCATTGATCCTACGCTGGTATTTTGGACTTGTATTTGGAAGTGTCCAGGACAACCACAAAGGCAGAATTCAAGGGAACCACGCAGATGAATGAGATCGCAGAAGTGCTCGCCGATGTTATTGCCACATTTTTGTTCGTCTGGAAGTAATCAAGATTCAACTTCAAGATATATTGATGAACCGCTGGGGGTGACCACATAAATAAATGGCATTTTAACAACTGCGGTACTTTTTTTTTTAAAGAATTCTTCCTCCCCCTATAGCAATAATACCTGATCATGTTTTAGGGTGGAAAGGAATCATGGCACTTCATCTTTAAGGACTCCAACTCAGACTAAAATAAATGCAAAATCATCTCATTTGACCGTCTAATTTGGGCACAGACAGATGGGTGTGAATTTCATGGTGTCTTTAAGTGCTGTTAAAGTGGATCACCAACCATTTTCAACCTTTTTTTTTTGATAATGTACAAATGTGACCAAATGACGGGTCCATTTGGTCCCATTTGTACTTAACCCTTAGTGTACTGAGTGCATTTTGGTGTTTTAAGCATTATGTTTTAACTATTGAAAAATAGCAGATCTACAAGCTCATAGCGCGCCACGAAGTGGCACGCTATGAGCTTGTATCTCTTGCTATTTTTGAAAACGTGGTGCAAATCTTTGAATATTATGTTATGCAGAAACTAGAATTCTAGACAGGACACGATGAGGTTAAGCTATATTAATGATATGGTAAAATGTTGAAAATGGGTGGAATTCCCCCTTTAAACTTCCGACAGCGGGCCCCGTTATTAAGCATCAACTCATCGTCTCGATGTCGTGCCCCCGCTGGGACGCGTCGCGGCATAGACGGAGCACTGTCATCACTCCGGAGATCTCGCTAATGATGACGCCCAACACCCCCACCCCCCTCCCAACCGTGACATAACAGGCCTGTCAGAATATGGTATGCAAATCCTGCCTGACAAGTGACATTTCCCAAGCAAGAAGAATTGATGGCTAATTTAACGCAAAAACAAAAAAATGCCTCCATCTCATCTCACCGGCTGCACGCACACACGCCGAGATTTAAAGGTATATATTCGTTGATTTCATTGGATATGACGCGTTTCTTCTAGACATCGGGTTAGCTCATTTAAATCCGCAACAGAAATGACCTGATATACTTTGTAGGGATCTAACATAAATTAAAGGCAATCACGAAATTAATAAAAATGTCAACGAACATAGGTAAAAAATAATATAAGTAAGTAAAAAATAAAGCACATCTCATGCAGATTCATGGCGGAAACCACATCATGGTTTGAAAGCAAATCAAAAAAATAGGTTTAAAATCAACCTAATATCAGTAGTTTTGCATATGGGTTAAAGGGATTGTGACATTTTTTTTTTTTCTGGGCTAGATCGCACCCCAAAAACCCTGAACTTTTCCCATTCCGTAGATTTTCCATCGTCTTGGGCATTTTCTGCCTCAAAACAAGCACTCTGATTTGCTTGCTGAATGTGATGTCACAGCCTGCAAATCCCATATGTTCGATGTGTGGGGACTTGCCAGCAGGTGTCACTGTTTTCACCGTTTTGGCTTTTTTTTTTCGTTGCAGCTCAAAGACCTCTCAGACACCCAGAGACAACTCCAGGCCACAGAAAATCCACTGAAATGTTCCAAGTTCACGTTTTCTGGGTGTAATAGACCTTGCAGTAAGCTCTGCCCTCTCCCAAGTAAGCTCCACCCTCTCCCAATGGGTTGGACATTTTCCATACAGGCTCATACATTCCAAAGTAAATAAAATGGATATTCCACATTAAATGCCGGTTAATTTTTGGTAAACCAGACCTTGAAAATCTCTTCGGAATCCATCCATCCAAGGTTTGCTGTTTCCAGTGGAAAAAATGGGACATTTATTTAGCATTTAAAAAAAAATGTTTTATCATAAAGGAAAACTATTTGTGGAGAGGTTTTTGTTATGCTTAGCTGGGATTGGACCATAGCACTTTGGAGGAGGGGCTTAGCGAAGGGGTCTATTGCACCCCCCGCACAAAAAAAAAAAAAAAAAAAAAAAGAAAGATGTTTTGTGCTCTGGAGGTTTTCTGGCTCAAACAAGTGCTCTGATTTTCCTGCCGTTTGTGACATCACAGCCTGCAAATCCACATATGTCACCATTTTCAAAATGTTGCTTTGTTTTTCTTGCGGCTCAAAAGCCTTCCCGGCGTCCGGAGAAAACTCCAGCCCACAGTAAAAAAAAAAAAAAAAAAATCCACCGAAATGGTCAAAGTTCACGTTTTTCGGGGTGTCATTTGCGATCATGAAACCCAAACGAGAAAATAAATAAAATAAAAAAGAAAACAAAACAAAACAAATGTCACAAAACCTTTTTTTTTAAGAGAATTAAATCTGTAAACATATCAATGCCGGCCCTTAGCTTCTTTTTGCATCTTCCGACGTTCCAGTGGGTCGTGACGGATGGGGGCTGGGTGGGTGGGTGGGGATCGAGGGTGGGAGGAGCATGTCGTGGCCTCGGGGAGGGGGGGAAGTCATCGCTCATCCCTCTCCTCCATCGTCCTCTTCTGTCTGTCGTGTGTGTGTTGTGTTTTTTTTTTCTTTTCCCTTTTTCAGTATACGGCGGTGTAATACGCAGTGACCGGCTGCTGCACCCTCTTGATCCGTCTGATGAGGACGGCTGTGCAAACCAGGGCTGTGATCTATCATTCATGAGGGGCGGGGGGTTGGTGGGGAGGGGGGGGACGGTCAGCGGGGAGGGGGGGGGGTCGAGAAACAGAGAGAGAGAGAGAGAGAAGGACGGCAAAGCAAAGGGTTAAGTGGAAGACGAGATGCAGTCAAAGTGGTGGGTGTGTGTTGTGATGGTTGCAAACAACGTTCTTTATAAAAAAAAATCGCCTCTCCCCGGGTTTAATCCAGCTGCAGTGTGAAAGTGTGTGAGATCTATAGAGAGGAAGGGTCTCATATGCGTGCGCACCGCTATCGAAGCGAACATTTCCAGCCACCATGCATGAAAGAAGAAAGAGAGAGAGATGGTGTGTGATGGGGTTACCAGATTCAAAGCCGCTTAAAGGAGAATTGCATACCAAAGCACATAATCAACGTGATCCCTGTGACGTTATATCTGGGTATATATTGCCCTTGTTTTTTGTCATTAACCGGCCCACATGAGTTTGGAAGACCTAACCTTTAGGGAATATTTTCTCTGCCTTAATAATACCAAATGGTATCCTATCCTATATTGTTTTAATTGTTGATTAGTCACCTTTACATCAAGGTATTCAGGGGTAGAGTCACTGGATGGTAACCGCAAGGTTGCCGGTTCGATCCCGGGCTCCCGCAGAGTTAGTGTTGAAGTGTCTTTGAGCAAGACACTGAACCCCTAATTGCTCCTGATTAGTAGGTACCTTGCATGGTTTCCACTGCCATCCGTGTGTGAATGTGGTGAATGTGATGCACAAAAAGGCGCTATGTAAAGCGCCTTGGATAAAGGCACTATATAAATGCACTTTAAAAAAAAAAAAAAAAAAAAAAAAAAAAAAGTGACTCACTCCTGGAGTGAGTAACACTGCTAAACGTATGCGTTGCACCCCCCTAAAACATTGCCAAAATGGCAAATCCAGCATTGCTTTGAAAGGGGGTCATCAACGGCATAAACTAAGTCTAGAAAGGGACAGGACACACCATGCGTATGTGCATGGCACATGCCTGTGACTGGAGTGGCACACACCTGTGACTGGCACACACCTGCCAGCACTTCAAGTTCAAAACAACAGTGAATGCCAACAGAAAAAAACCTTTTCATTGTGGCACATTTTATGCAGGGTGCAACAAACACGTTTAGCAGTGTTACTGGTTCCAGGAATGTCAGGTCTCTACACGCCATACCTTATTATAAAGGTGACTAAACGATTAAAAAAATAAGATGCAGCTCAAATGGTATCTTTATCTGAATTGAAAAATAATTCAAAGATTTGTATCACATTTTCACCATTTCAAAAATATCACTACAAGCTCATAGCGCTCATGAGCTTGTAGGTCTGATATTTTTCAATAAATGAATGCCAATGACGTAAAGCTAACTAATGCTAATGATGCTAAGTACGTTAATAATGCTAAGTAATGCAGACACTAAGTATTGTTAATAATGCTAAGTGATGCTAATAATGCTAATTGGTGCTATAATGCTGAGTAAGCAATGCTAAGCATTGGTAATGCTAAGTAGGTAAGGCTAATAGTGCTAAGTATTGCCAATAATGCTATTAATGCCAGATAATGCTAGATGATGCTAATAAAGCTTAGAACACCAAAAGGCGTTCCCACCAAAACTGACTTAAGGTGGAGGAAACCATTCTCAAATTTCTCGTTAGGTTTCTAAACCTTATGTGTGAGGCAGGTTCATAACAACATGTCCACTGTTATTCCTGTGCCGTAACCACCGGGACATTGAAAGCCAGAGTGGGCAGAGGGTCAAAGACCACCGGCTGCTCCTGGTCGTAGGGGTAAGGGTAAGGGTAAGGGGAGGTGGGCTGGAACAGGGCCTGTGGGGAGTGGGTGAGGGCGTCGTCGTTGCTACTGGGGACAGCGGTAGGGGAGTGGGACAGGATGATGTACTGGGCAGCAGACAGGGAACGGACCAGTTTACTGTTGAGGATTAAAGTACATATCAGAGCCACCAGCTGGGGGGAGGGGGGGTCAGGTATAGACGCAAAGAAATGGATAGGAGGGGGGAAGAAGTGGGGAGAGGAGTGGGAAGGTGTACAAAACAAAGGGATAAACATGGACTGAGTTATGGTGTTGTTAGAGAAAGTAAAAGATAAATGTTATTTTTTTTTCCCCCGGTTCATTGTTTAGTTTTAGAGAATTTAACGATTTTTGGCAGGGGGCGCATATACAGGTCCATTCCAAAAAAATTAGAATATCAAGGAAAAGTTGGTTTATTTCCACAAATTCAAAAAACTGAACTTTCATTAATTATAGATCCAGTGCTCACATTGTAAATGATTTCAAGTATTTATTATTACACAATTTTGGCTTCCAGCTCATAAAACCCACCAAATCAGGATTTCAAAAAATTGGAATATTTCATGAGACCACTAAAAGAAATGTGTTTTAAACAAGAAATGTTGACTATCTGAAAAGTATATTAATGTATGAAGTTAATACTTGGTCTGGGCTACTTTAGAACAAATTATTTCATGAATGGGGCGTGGCATGGAGGTGATCAACCTGTGGCACTGTTGAGGTGTTATGGAAGCCCAGTTTTGCTTCAATAACAGCCATAAATGAATTTGTATTTTTCCGTCTTATGTCTCACACCTTCCTCTTGACAATACGACCCAGATTCTCTGTTGGGTTAAAGTTGGGTTAAAACAATCAAATGTACTGGGAAACTAAAAGCAGCAAATGTAAAACGATCTAAAACGTGAACCATGGTTGGGGAAAAAAAAAGAGGGGAAAAAAGTTCCCCTCTAAGTGATAATGATTTTGTTGTTTTCATGTCATGATTATGAATTGAAAACCCTGGCCTTTTATTTTTTCTTGGTGATCTCTCTGGACGTGTTTGACTGTACCGTTGCAGCCACAGCTTTCTGCCAATAAATGCATAATAAACCGATCAATCAGAGACATTCATGTTTTTGTGAGCTTGTAGATCGAAGATTTTAGAACTAGAAATGAGACATTCTTTTATTTTATTTATTTATTTATTTATTTATTTATTTATTTTAACCCTTAGTGTACTAAACGTGTTTTGGTGTTCTAAGCATTATGTTTTAACTATTGAAAAATAGCAGATCTACAAGCTCATAGCGCGCCACCGAGTGGCGCGCTATGAGCTTGTATCTCTGCTATTTTTGAAAAATCGTGAAAACGTGGTGCGAATCTTTGAATATTATGTTATTCAGAAACTAGAAATTTAGACAGGACAATGGGTTAAAAAACGCAGCGGTATTGCTACTTTAAAGTACGTAACGCGAGTACTTTTGAGAATCTCCGCCTGCTTGTCTATTCCAGCTCTACAGGGGTGTGGTGTCCTGTTTCACCTCCATTCTGTCACAGGCCGTTCTTTTCTTTTCCTCTCCTTTTAAAGCACTGTGTTGTTACCACCGTATTGCAGCATCATGTACGGTCGCTGTCAACATCATTAGTGCCTTCCTATTCTGAGAGCCTCGTATCAATCATTCTGTATTAGCATTTTTTTTTTTTGTTTTCCCCCTGCAATCCACATGGACCCAATATCCGTTGATTTATGAGACATGCAGGGGGCGGATGTAACATGTCCCCTTTTTTTTTTTTTTTTTTTTTTTGGAGGGGGTGGGGGGGTGGGGGGGGGGCAAGAGATCATGTTGGAGGGGCAGGAGGAAAACGGTATGGGGGGCGGCACCCATACCATTTTCGGTTACAGGACTTTTATTAGTATCAATCACCGCTGTAGTTAGTTAGTAGCAGTAGTAGTGTTTCAAATCATTTTAAATATAAGCACTTTAATTTGAAATATCTTGGGTTGTTTTGCATGGCATCGTGTTGGGGGGGGGGGGGGGGGGCATTGCCCCCCCATGCCCATGCCTAGATCCGCCCCTGGAGACATGGCTTGCAGAGTTAGTTCAGCCAGATATACTTGAGAGGTTTGACGCTGTGCTCTAGGGCACATAGTGAAGGAGTTAATATGCTGCAAATTCATGTGGTTGTATTCAGTATGGCCTGATGTGGCAGTGGACTACAAAACCTGGTCAGAGTATCTGTCGTATGTCAAATTACAGATTACAATGAGACTCTTCTAGACCAGGGCTTTTCAACCTTTTTTGACTCCAGGGACCACCATATATTCATCATTTGAGCTACGGACCACCATTCGATTACATTTTCACACCAAAGACCTAAAATTACAGAATTCTTCTGGTTTTGTCCACAATTCCAGGCTGTATTTTGCCAACAAAACAGTGTAAACTTTTTTTTTTTTTAATTAAGTGGTGCTAATTCAGATAGTGAATATTTTAACTCTTGAGAGTGTGAAAATGAAACCAAATGGACCCGCAAGGGTCCATTTGGTTTCATTTTTACATTCTCAAAGAGTTACATCTGGTTAACCGACTTTCCATCATTTATCCTGGGGACCACCTGGAACCTTCTCAGGGACCACTGGTGGTCACCGGACCACCTGTTGAAAACCACTGCTCTAGACCCTTATCAGATCCCTCTCGAGAGTTTGTTATTGTGACTAGAGCCAATGTAAAATATTACATGCACGCTTGTAATCCGAGTCTATGATACGTAAATATTAAATATTTTCGTGAGTTATCTGACTGAAATAACAATCCGGTTGGCATTGTTTTATAAGCAGTTTGGGTTAATATTACTTATAGCTTTACTTACAAGTCCTCTGTTCTGTTTTCGCTTCGTGCAACAACAAGCTCATTTTAAAAAAAGTGTTTTGGCGAAGTAGCCATGTCACATCATGTCCGTTTTGGCAGAGTAATGTCGTTACGCCACTTTTGCAATGCAATATATACCGGTAAATGTGCAATTTGTTACTGCCCAACACTGTTTATACCAGTGGTTTTCAACAGGTGGTCCGGGGACCACCAGTGGTCCGTTGAGAGGGTTCCAGGTGGTCCCCAGCTAAGTTGTTTAACCCTGGCGGTCCATTTGGTTTCATTTTTACACTCTCAAGAGTTAAGATATCCATCATGCGAATTAGTCCAAGTCTACACAACTAGAAGATTAATGGTCACAGACAGAAGCAAAAGAAATATTTGGTTTTGGGGTCTGTGGGTCTAAAAATATCCTCATTTGGTGGTCCGTGGCTCAAATGCTGAGTATATGGTGGGCCCTGGGATGAAAAAGGTTGAAAACCCCTGGTTTATGCTGTAAGTGCTGTACACATGCCAAATCCTGTTTCGTCAGTGTCACTTTTTTGCGCAGCCACGGAGCACTTCTGTATTGTTGCAATAACTACCACATTAACTGCTACTAACCTAGACCCCGAGGCGTAGTGTCAAATGAGATATTACTAAAAATTATTATGACGGACAAACATTCAGTAATAATCCAGACCGGAGTGGTAATTTAAGTATCGACATAATTAGAGAGGGTCGTGTACGTTTGCTGGAATGGAACGGCTGAAATCAATAACGTTGCAGCGTTGTGATTTTGACCTGAGAGTGAACCTAGCAGTGATGTAATGTGGCGGGGGGCTTACCTCCAGGGGCGGATGTAGCAATTCCCATTGGGGGGGGGGGGTCATGAGAAAATGGTATGGGGGCGGCTTCATCGCCCGTGTCGCCCCCATACCATTTTTCGTTACTGGACTTTTATTAGACAATTAAGCATCAATAATAATAACATCAGTTGTTGAAGTCGCAACAGACACGCAGCATGCATGAAGCCAAAGGTTTTCTGTTTTCAATGATGAAACGCTGTTGGTTTGGTGGTGCCACAGCTGTAGTTAGTTAGTAGCAGTAGTAGTGTTTCAAATACTTGATATTTGAAATATCTTGGGTTGTTTTGCATGCCATCATGTTTGGTGGGGCAGTCAGGGCATTTAGGGGGGGGGCATTGCCCCCCCTAAATGCCCATGCCTAGATCCGCCCCTGGTTCCCTCCGTCCCTTAGGGTGGTAAGGAACGAGATGATAATGGAATGGGGCCTTTTCTACGCCAGTGTAATCAGTCTCTCGCAGATTCTACAGTGCAAGGTGTAACAATAGGTCGATAACACATTGTAATTTCATGTGTTATGCTTCCCTCGCCGTTGAACATGTTGCGATCCCAGTTGTGTTGCATTCTGTGTGTTTTCCATACAAGTTAGGAATGCCCTGATCCCATAACAATATCATGCGGAAATTGAGGCCGATCACGTCCGTTTCCACTAAGACGATCCGCCGTGCAAAAATGAAAACGGTCTCAAAAAGTTTACCGTCTCCACTGACCACTGAAAACGCATTGAGAAGGGTGCAGTATATATGCCGGGCCTGTAGGTGTCGCTGTAGCAACTCGTTGGCACAAATATCAAGAAGAGGAAAGATAAGCGGTTGCCATGTTTGCGTATTATAAGTGACTTTGGGCCTGTTTCTTCAGAGTGTATATAGTATTAGTTGAGCCTGTTTCATTGGATTTGTTTTAGCTCATTATAAAAACTAAACAATTAAAGACTAAATATATATATATATGACTATATTATATATATGAGCTGTAACAGACTGTCTAGTCTTGTGATTTTGTGTAGCCTATTGAGGATTTGTTGAAAGTATAACTTGACTTAAGATAAAGGAAGTGACCACCATACCAAATTTGTGTTGTTAAAATCATTAATAAAAAAATTGTCACTTTTTTCCATGGTAGCCTATATGCATAAATGCACCGTTTTAAACCAAATATAAGACAAAATTCATTTCTCTAGACAAATTTGTGGAAAAATAACATTGGATGTCAAATGTCTAGTCCTCACTTAGCCTGTTTTTACGATATTTCCTTTGGGGAAAATGTTCTTATATTCAGGCCAATAGGGTATATATGTTTGTTTTAGAGAGAAGATCAACAAGCTCACAAAATGCAACATCATGTCACGACTCGAGCCGCAAACTTGTTGATCTGCTGTTCTCAAATAACCTGATCGCGTTTGGGCTAGTATAGGCCCGGGCGCTTATTTCTCGCTCACATTCTGGCAACACTGCCTTTGACAACGTAAACATGAACAGACCTATGGAGCAACAGACCGAACAGACACTTGTTACAAACAGCAGTGGTGTTGTTGCATAGAAGCAGTAGGATACATGTTGTTGGAAACGCACTAACTATTTTCTATAGCATTAATGCAATGAATGCAAACGCTGGGTGCCGCCATGTTTGTTTATTGTTGTTCAGGGGTGAGCATGCGCTGTGGGATCTCAGTTAAAAAACTATACGGTTTCGCCCGTTTCGACTGTCCACACAGAGACGCAAAATGACCGGATAAGTTTCGATCCACTCTGGAAGGCCGATTCAAAGTTTGTCGGTTTCGTTTGCCGTTTTGGGCGTTTCAGTGGGAATGAAAGGGCGAATCGTTAAAAAAGTTATGCGTTTACACTGCGGATCGTCTCCGTGTGGACGTACCCTGAGGCCGATCACGTCAATTGCATTCTTTTCTTGTGACATCCTTCGTAACGACATTATGTCCCTACCATGATGTTAGACTGGATAGTGTCTGTGGTTTTGGATATTATACTATAAAGCTGCGCAGTCCCGCCCCCTTTCACGTTGCCCGCGGCCCAGAAATGAATTCCCCTCTCATTTACCTCGGAGACTTTTTCCCAAAAAAAAAAAAAGATTTACACAAAGACAATTGTGTAATCGTCTTTATATAAATCCTTTGTGCAGCTGCTGTGGAACAGCATCAACAGTATTCAGGCATGGTAACTTTGAATGTTGGGAGGTTGCAGTGTCTAACAGGTTGGGCAAACATGTTGCGAAATGTTGCACCATTGAGGGGGCAGAAGTTATGGTTAGGGTTAGGTTAGGTTTAGGCATAAGTTTACTGAGGTTAAGTTTAGGGTTGGGGTTAGGTGTAGGCATAGCCTAGTTTTACTGGGGTTATGTTTAGGATTAGGCTAGGGTTAGGGTTAGACGGTGCTTTATGCGGTAACTAACCCTAAACAAAACTTCAGTAAAACTATGCTTCGCCCCGCCCGACTAGTAGTATCCGTGATCCACCGATGCAATGAATACAAAATATCTACTTGCCCGGCGGGTATCTGAATATCTGTCTAAGTGTCTATTCAATCGATGGATAGAGGTCGAAGCGGCTGTTTATGTAGCCCTGGACTGTGACAAACTCTGTCTATACTCGAAGGATCTGGGATTACCTCCGCACTATGGCTTTTTGTACTAGCTATTTGATTGGCTATGTGGCCAATCGTAAAATGGTTAAATCCCCACACTCTCCTCTTACATTTCTCTTTTTCCCTTTTACCTCCACTACGATTTTACCTCCATGATTTGCCGTTTCTGACTTCACTGAAGTAATTATTTGGTGCGTGTTTGAGTTGGCCACTATTGTAAACAAGTGTAAAATTAACTTCTGTGTCCAACCCGTTTTTTTTCTTTTTTTTTTTTTTCCCTCAGATTTGCTGTAGTTGTGCTTGAATTGTACTGTCATTCTCCAAGCTGTTATCCGTTTTGTAGCAGAGTTGTGTAGTTGACTTGTACTGTAACTCTCATCTCTGTCAATCAACATTCATTCATTCATTCATCATTCATTCATTCATTCATTCATTCAATCTTCAGAAATAATACAGCAGCTGCAATTAATTGACGTTAAGTTAATTCTTGTTTAAAAGTCTATGAGGAAATTACTTCTGGTCATAAAATGGACGCAGGGATTAAAGTTCTC
The DNA here is from genome assembly GCA_039105355.1 of Benthosema pterotum. Classification (NCBI taxonomy): domain Eukaryota; kingdom Metazoa; phylum Chordata; class Actinopteri; order Myctophiformes; family Myctophidae; genus Benthosema; species Benthosema pterotum. Next base: position 65,326,500 of record CM076965.1, read on the forward strand.
AGTACTGGGTACGGATTTCAGTCTTGAGGATTTCACAGGGGCCATTTAATTAGCTCAGTGCTTATTTGCAAAAGATCATATTCAGTCTCAAGATTTTTTTTTTACATCCCTACTGTACCGCATTTAAAAACTGTATTACAGAAGTGCAGTGACTGTAGAATAATGTGCTGCGGTGCTCTGCGCTTCGCCTTACCAGGAGAGCTCCGGTTATCAGGAAGATGGCCAGGATCACTGGAGCTTTACTCCTGAAGGCACTTGCAATGACTGCGGGACAGGCCTATGGGAGGGCAGAGAGAGAGAGAGAGACAGAGAGAGAGAGACGGGTTGGTCAGGACACAGCGATCAGATTGATATATGGTGGGAAATGTAGGGAATGATATTTGCAATATTACGCAGGGGCGGATTTAGGCATGGGCATGAGGGGGCAGTGCCCCTAAATGCCCAGACTATGAAAACATATTTCAAATTAAAGTGCTTATATTTAAAATTACTATTAGTAGTAGCAGTACTCCTGCTACTAACTAACTTCAGCTGTGTCACAACTAAACCAACCACTGAAAACGGAAAACTCTCTGAGTCAGACCTTTAGCTTTATGCATGCAACAACAGCTGATGTTGTTATTGATGCTTTACTTGCCTAATAAAACCAGAAAACCCACCCATACCATTTTCGGTATACCATACCATTTTATCCTGCCCCCCCAACTGGGAAATGTTACTTCCGCCCCTTACGTATCGCGCCAAATGCCAAATGACGACTTGCACATTCTAGGCACAATGCAGTAGTAGGAATGGCTCATCATACTGTATACCCACATATGTACTTACAGGCATAGTGAAATGCTCCCAGATCCCATTTGGTTTGGGGCACGTCTGTTTTACCACATCCAGCATGACTCCCACCACACCGCAGCAATGGAACTGGAGGAGACAGAGAAGGGAGAACATTAGACATGTTCCCTCTGAGGAAACGCTCGAAGAAACTCAACCCACTATACTACAGAAGAGAAAAGATAAGTTTAGGGCTACTAAAACACCAGCATTAGAATGAAACACTAGTCAGTGCAATCTGTGGGAGGGGAGGGGGACCTGGGGGTGAAATATAGAGCAGGGGGCATCTATGACAAAAATATACAGTATATGATGTCACAAAGATATACATACATATATATACATTATTATAAAAGAAAAACATATCTTTCTATGAACCCAAATGTGCACTTGGGCAACTTTAAAGCAAACTCCACATGACCCAACATTTCATTTAACTCTCTTATTGGCCATGCCACTATTCTAATAATGCCAACAATTTAACCCAATTTTCATATTTTTTATTGTAAATCAAATAAAGCATATAATTCTAAATACTCGTCATTTGTAGAGTTGATCATATACTATATGATAACACCCAGTAGGTGGCAGTAATGCGGACGATGGCCGGAAATGAAGCACATTTCCGGTCCTAGAGTAAGGGTACTTCCTGTTTGCCCGTTTCACTATTGTGATGCAAACAGTCTGGTGTTGTGATCATCTTATGAGCTCCATCGGAGCAATCGTGTTTTCTATCATATACAAATGAAATCAAGCTGTAATGACACGCCGAGGGTTGGATTATGATCAGCGATGGACATACTCTATCTCAGCCATAGACGAGTTTGGACGAGTTAGCCCCGCCCCAAAACAAAATGGCCGCCATTAAAAAAAATGGCTGGGAAAGAACTGTCCACGGCCCTCCTGTGAGACACAGACTGAGTAGAAAAGGAAAAATAGTGGTATTTTATCATGTACATTAGCGGGGATCTATTAAAGGGGTACTCCACCTTCAGAAAAACTTTTGGTCATTTTATGGTCTACTCAGCCTCATGTGAACACACCAGACAGTTTATAAGTTACTCCTTTCACTATTTAGATATTTGATGTTCATTAGTCTGCCAGACCCAAACCCATTATAAATTAAAACTCCATTTTAACCATGACAGATTATTCGAAAACAACCCATCTTTTTTCTGGTGACTGATATTGTCCTCCTAATGCGTGAGAGGGCTGTGGAATTTCATTTACAGTTTTTATTTATTTTTAAAATATTTTTTTATTCATTTGGTTGGGCATTCCCAAATATGGAGGGGGCTACATTTTACAAAACAATATTTTCAAAATAAATGAAAACTGTAGATGCAATTCCACAGCCCTCTCACGTATTAGGAGGACAATATCAGTCACCAGAAAAAAGATGGGTTGTTTTTGAATAATCTGTCATGGTTAAAATGGAGTTTTAAGTTATAATGGGTTTGGGTCTGGCAGACCCAAAACCCATTTGACTAACATCAAATATCTAAATACTGAAAGGAGTAACTTATAAACTGTCTGGTGTGTTCACATGAGACTGAGTAGACCATAAAATGACCAAAAGTTTTTTTGAAGGTGGAGTACCCCTTTAAGTTAATGGCCCATAACGGCGTATCTGATTGTGTTAAACAACGTCAAACTCATCCGGCGGATGACTTTGTCTTTGGAAACTCTATGCTTGACCTTTTTTATTCCCTTATTCCCTGTCATGTTCACGATTTTATGCATACTATGTGTGTTGTCTGATATGTGATGACCTATCTGTCCTGGTGGGTATAGAATTACCTGATTTCTGCATGAAAGGTGCCATATAAATAACATTTATTAGTAGTATCAACATTACGGCTATACAAGTAGCTTGAATTCTCCTCTTCCTGTCTGCAAAGTGTCAGTGTTTCACATTTAATCCACTGTAGACATGTTATGAGCCAGGGGCGGATGTAACATTTCCCAATTGGGGGGGGGGGGGGCAGGAGAAAATGGTATCGCACCCATACCATTTTCGGTTACAGGACTTTAATTAGTCAAGTAAAGCATCAATAATAACATCAGTTGTTGTTGAAGTTGCAACAGACACGCAGCATGCATAAAGCTAAAGGTCGGACTCAGAGAGTTTTCTGTTTTCAATGATGAAATGCTGTTGGTTTAGTGGTGACACAGCTGTAGTTAGTTAGTAGCAGTAGTAGTGTTTCACATGCTTTTAAATCTAAGCACTGAAATATCTTGGGTTGTTTTGCATGCCATCATGTTTGGTGGGGCAGACTGGGCATGCCCATGCCTAGATCCGCCCCTGTTATGAGCTAGCCTCCTGTCGTTGCAGGTGTTCATGTTTTTTGCGTGTGTTGCAGTCTGAGAGCGCTCCTTAGATATCAGTCAGCGGTACTCATGCGTACCGCCTTGTTTTCAACCTGCACATAATGCTAGGAGGCAGAAGGACACATCGGCTATGCCAGGGGTTTTCAACCTTTTTTCTTGTTTTTATTTTTTCTTGGGTGGAGGGCGTTAAAAGTAATATGTAACCCGGGCCTGATCTAGGCATGGGCACGAGGGAGTAATTCCCCCCCTAAATGCCCTGACTGCCCCACCAAACATGATGACGTGCAAAACAACCCAAATTTCAAAGATATATCAGTGCTTACAGTATATTTAAAATGAGTGAAACACTACTACTGCTACTGACTAACTACAGCTGTGTCACCACTAAACCAACAGCATTTCATCATTGAAAACAGAAAACTCTCTGAGTCAGACCTTTAGCTTTATGCATGCTGCGTGTCTGTTGCAACTTCAACAACAACTGATGTCATTATTGATGCTTTACTTGCCTAATAAAAGTCCTGTGACAGAACATGGTATGGGTGCGACTTCATCGCGACTTCTTCGCCCGTGGCGCGAAGTCGCACCCATACCATACCATATTCGCCTGCCCGCCCCCCCGAACTGGGAAACGCTACATCCGGGGCCTGTATGTAAAGAATGACGTTTTGCAGGGGTTGACACTATGGTCTCCGAGGCACTTGCCCATGGCAAGTGCCCATCAGTCAGGTTCTACTTGCCCTCAGGTCATGGTCACTTGCCCCCCAGGTTCCAGGTGGTCCCCAGTTAAGTTGGTTAACCAGATGTAACTCTTGAGAGCGTAAAAATGAAACCAAATGGACCCTTGCGGGTCCATTTGGTTTCATTTTCACGCTCTCAAGAGTTAAAATTCATCATCTTAATTAGCCCAGGTCTACACTGTAGAAGATTAATGGTCATTTTGATGTGTATGTTAATTTGCCTGTTTTGTTTCCCAAATCCAGCCTGGAATTGTGGATAGCTAGAAAGCAGGGAAAGACACAGAGGCAGAGTGCAATGACTGCCTTCAAGACAAATTTATCTTGTGTTGTGTTATAGTGCACTAAGTTGCACACCTGCCCGCTCGGGCAACCAGGTAGCAGCCCCACCATTTTTTTTTACTTGCCCCGGGCAAGTGGGCAAGTGTTAGTGTCAACCCCTGTTTTGTGAGGTGTGCGTCTGACTTACGGCGTTGTGGAAGAGTGTGAGCGTGACGGCGCTGGCTGGGTCTTTGTTGGCCACGTACAGCGTGTACATGCTGCTGTAGAATTCCGACAGCTGGGCTCCCACCTGCACACAGAGACATCAACTGGAGTTAAAATATTCATCATGTTAATTTAGCCCCAAGTCTACACAACTAGAGAATGTTAGAAGATTAATCAGTGATGGGCAAGTTACTGGGAAAATGTAGTAGGCTACACTACTTGTGACTTTTGAAAACATGTAGTAAAGCTACACTACAAGCTATCCCCAGAAAATTGTAGCAAGCTACACTACAAGCTACATGACAAAAGTAGCGTGCTACATCAACACTACATATGTTAAATATACATCTCAACTTAATGTACAACTTTCTAAATAATAGTAATAAAATAATATAAATAAAAATCATAATAATAATCTAGGGGTGGGTTTGAACATAGGATGGTGGCATGTCTAAGTTTTGGGATGTATATTAGAGGTTTTCTACCCATTAAAAATGGGCAGAATTCAAAAATGTGTCTGGGAAAATGTAGTAAGCTACACTCCTTGTTACTCCAAACAAGTAGTGAAGCTTCACTACAAGCTACGCGAAACAAGTAGTGTAGCTTCACTACAAGCTACTCGAAACAAGTAGTGTAGCTTCACTACAAGCTATTCCCAGAAAAAAATGTAGTAAGATACACTACAAGCTACGGGAAAATGTAGTTAAGCTATGTAGCTTAGCTACTTGTAACAAGTTACTGCCCTTGAATAAATGGTATCAACAAGGTTGCAGGGTAGACATTAAGGGAAATTTGCCACTGGCCCTTTGGGCCAGTGGCTTTTAAGAATCACTGGCCCCACAACTGTAACCACTGGCCCAGGTAATCGATCCCCATAGTCTGCAAAAAAGACCACCATTTATTAATGCATTAAATGCATTCAAGTTAACAGCCCTCTTTTCATGGGGGTCAAAACCAGTAGACCGTTCAGCAAGCTGACCCTTATACAATGCAGAATGCCTAAAATATTTTTGTGCTAATAAACAAAATATAAATAAAACTTAAACAATTACAAAACAACACCAACATATTGTGAAATAAAAATAATAGTTTGTACGATAAAGGTGCGGGCGCACCAGCGGTTTGTACACCAAAGGTGCGGGCGCCAAACGAGGGCATTTTACCACTGGCCCCATCGGGCCAGTATAGGGCGCCATCTGGTGGCCCGCACGTGTTTTCAAACCTGTTTCGGGCCATCGGGCCAATTATAATGTCGACCCCTGGGTTGAAAACCATTGTGACCCACAGGCTCATCTTACCCCGTTCTTCTCTACAAAAAATGCCCATAACTTTTTTTTTTGCTTTTGTTTTTTTTTCCTGATTTTTCCTGGCAGATCAGGAGAATAAGTAATAAGCAATGAATAAGCAATGAATAAGCAATGTCACCTTATACTTTCATTCATTTTATATATATATATATATATATATATATATATATATATATATATATATATATATATATATATATATATATATATATATATATATATATATATATATATATATATATATATATAATATATATATATAAAATGAAAGTATATGGTGACATTGCAGATTAATGTCTATTCCTCGAGCTTTGGGGCCTGTAGCTCCCCTGCTATGAATATAAGATCAGTGAGTGACATTGTTGGTTTACTGTTTACAATGGCGGATAATAACTCAGTACATGTACTTAATACACTAAGGGCCGCCTGCGTGCCTGCCTGCCGTCCCTCTGCGCCACACTCCGAGAACGCGGCTATTGGATCGATTCCATTCTTTAATCCATCTTTTGATCCGATAATGTATCCTTTGCTGATCATACGTTTTGTTGCTTTTCATTTGGGACAAAAGGGGCGCCGCAAATCCCCCTGCACCCATTCTATCTCATGCATTCGAATGGCATTATCTGAGATTCGCACCCCTCAATGTCCTTGTTCTCGGCGAATCAGACATTCCCAAAGGGACTGAATGGAACATGGAGGGTTAGAGCGCATTATGGTCAAAGACACCAGAAACGTGATCTGGTTTTGGAGATCTGGTGCTTCAAAATAAGGGTTTAGTATCATTTTGTAAGGTGCTTGCAATTGTAATTGGAAATGTCTAATTTTCAATCATAGTAGGCTACTTATCCTCCTCCACTACATCTCTTATTTGAAAACCTTTGTTAGCTAGCTACTTTTGTAGATGGCGAATCATTTCTACTTTTGGTACATTTCGGTACATTTTGATTTCTGGACTTTTTTTTACTAGTAAAAGTAGGGATTTTCTTCCTCACCTCGTCACTTCTGGAGTAGGCGAGCACGCCCAGCGCCACCTCGATGCCCGCCATGATGCCCAGCAGCACGGCAAACTGAAACGGGAAGAGATTAAAACGTAAAAACGGAAATGTTAGCGACATTGAGGGGACAGAAAATAGTCTGGTCATGTGGCTCATTTTGCTCGCGCGAGCCCATAGACTCCAATGCATTCATAACCTTCCAGCTGTCACTATTCGTTGTCGCTGTCCAATAGAAGTCTATGTAGAGGACCAGTTAGCCTGGTCTAGCCCTCAATGATTTTGGCCTTGGGGGGCGGGGGTGTCGTGGGATCCACACGGCGGAAGTGCTGCGCTCTGATTTGATCTCACTAACGTGTCGTCATCTCCGGCCCCTCCCGCGCCCGTCCACTGCTGTTCTAACGTCACATCATTTAGAGCGACGCCCACCCGGAAGGTTCACTCCCACTTGAAGGCCACTTTCCAACGTGCATTAGTCCAGGCTTTCCGTTTTCGCGCAAGGCGAACGAAAATGAAAGCCTGGGTGTCGAGGCTAAGGACCAGTCTATGCATTGACATGACCAGTCTATGCATTGGACTGACCCCATGAAGTGAACGGAGTTGGAGTAACTCTATTGTAACGTCTATTTCTAAGGCTCTGCTGCCCACTGCTGTCTTTATGTTTGGTTCCTCTCTATCCAATCGGGATAGAGAGAGGGGCCTTCCTCCAATCATGACAGAGTGGGGGCGGGCCTTGGTGAACATGCTGTTGGCCAGTTGTTACCAAGGTGGACTGTTTCTTTTTTTTTTGTCCTTTCAAATCACCAAATGCTCGTTTAAACTCACTTTGTCCCTCAATTAGCTCATACTATATACCAGAGATGTCAAATTCAAATACACAGCGGACCATAAAAGAACAATTGGTACAAGTCGAGGGCTGGACCCATCAGAATTTGTTTCAATACACCGGCACTGGTTTACAAGGACATCCCAGAAAACAGCAAAAGTCATTTTCCTTCAAAAAAACAAGAATGTCCCTTAACACTTTCACCGCTTTAGGCACTCGCCTAAAAAAAATATATAAAAATACTGGTGCCCACTAGTGGCCAAAAAACTTGGGAAACTCAGGCTAAGCAGAGTTACTGTTTTAATAGCAAGATAAATGCAAAGATGAAACTGCATGCATTCAAAACTGATTGCCTTATTAAAGCTCAGTTTCCTGTAGTAAGTCGATGGATTTGAAAAAGTAAAACAATTAGTTACATCCATGGTGTGTGCAAATATACCAGAGGGCCAGTTTTAATAGTAACTAAAGCCGAAGATAATTCATTCACGGGCCTGATTCGGCCCGCGGGCCTTGAGTTTGACATATGTGCTATAGATACTATATACCTCTATTTAAAAAAAAATCCCTACGCAGCCGAAGCCTCCCATTGTCCTGGACTCATCGTCTCCCTGCTGGCTGTGTCCAGTCAGTGATGTGACCTTTCACTGTCGGGGAGGAACTGCACACTCACTGCCAGGGGCGGATCTAGGCATGGGCATTTAGGGGGGCAATGGCCCCCCTAAATGCCCAGTCTGCCCCACCAAGATATTTCAAATCAAAATGCTTATATTTAAAATGATTTGAAACACTCCTACTGCTACTAACTAACTACAGCTGTGTC
>CM076965.1:65337329-65371668 GCA_039105355.1 Benthosema pterotum
CCTGCTATATTAGGTTATTTGGAATCCGGTAACAATATGGCCAGGAACATTTAATGTAGAATCCTGCCCCAGAAGGCTTTGTCACCTTTATTTGCAACTGATTTATCCCCCCCCCCCCCCCCCCCCCCTAAAAAATGTGTCTGTGTGTGTACACATGTCATGGTGGAGAGTAGTCTCTGTGGCAGTCTGGCCCCCGGGCCCCTTGGGTTTTTGGCAATGCGGACTCCTGAACAATTTAGTTGAATAGCCCTGCTGTCTTTCCATTTCCGCAACAATACACAGGAAAACATGGCATATTTTGGACATAGTCCGAATGGTGATTAATCATGATTAAATTAATTTTGAAGGTGTGATTAATTTGATTAAAAATTTTAATCATTCAACACCCCTAGTTGTCTCCCACCACCATGTCGATAGTGTGTCGGCCGAACTAAGAGCGAAAATGACAGTTTGGAGTGTCAACACTGTTGACATGGTGGAGAGGCAATACATCATGCGTTGACTAACGACTCATTACGCCTGAACGAAACAATGTGCAACCGAACTCTGTGGAGGGAACGAACGACCACAAAGACTCAGGCGGGGGGGGGGGGGGGGGGGGGGGGGGGGGGGGGGGGGGGGGGGGGCACTGCCAGAAACCCCCTCTAGGACACAGAGAGCCACTGTGTTATGACAACATCACAGCAGGAAACGTGAGACAAGTGCTGCGCGAAAAGCACCGCACTTTGAAAAGCTAGGCTCTGCATGGATGGATGGGGTGGGAGGAGGGGACGACCCGTTGTTTGACCCCTCCATCGCTCACATCTGATCTTGGTTTTGGCAAAACGCAAAACGTGCATTTTCGTTTTGTTTCCCCAGAACAAACGCCGGCAATAACCTCAGTTACTACACAAAGAACATGAGCACCTTTGTGCCTCGAATAGAGTATTAAAAGGGCCAGAGAGAGCATGGATGTCAGGCAGATATGCGGGGGGACCTGAGCATGCAGGCACGTGCACACATAGACATCAAAGTGGGGCGGCCTTTGCCCCTCTGGGCTTGCTATATGGTTCATTATTTCAAAGGGTCACTTATGTCGCAATATTTGGTTGTCTTTATGTCTGGTTGTGGAAAAAAATCTGAATTAAATAAGTTGAATTTGTCTAACGAGATTAAATTTGTTTTGAATTCCGCGGGGTCGTACGCCACATCTCCGATAGATAGATAGATAGATAGATAGATAGATAGATAGATAGATAGATAGATAGATAGATAGATAGATAGATAGATAGATAGATACAGTGGATGGATAGATAGATAGATAGATAGATAGATAGATAGATAGATAGATAGAGTAGATAGAGTAGATAGAGTAGATAGAGTAGATAGATAGAGTAGATAGATACATACAGTGGATGGATGGATAGATAGATAGATAGATAGATAGATAGATAGATAGATAGATAGATAGATAGATAGATAGATAGATAGATAGATAGATAGATAGATAGATGGATAGATGGATAGATGGATAGATAGATAGATAAGAATGCCGGGTTGCTGCACCCCCCAAAAATAGCCCCCAAAAAAGCTTGTAGATTTGCATTTTTTGTCCCAGAGCGCCCTCTGGCTTGATTTCAGCCCCTGCCCTAACTCTCTCTTCTAACGCTCTCTGCACGTCCCTGCGGAGAGCAGAGGTAGAGAAAGAAAAAACACACCGCCCCTGCGTCCATTCCACCTCAGGGAGCTGCCACCAGGGGCGGATGTAACATTTCCCAATTGGAGGGACAGGAGAAAATGGTATGGTATGGTATGGTATGGTATGGTATGGTATGGTATGGTATGGTATGGTATGGTATGGGGGCGGCTGGTATGGGGGTGGTATGGTATGGTATGGTATGGTATGGTATGGTATGGTATGGTATGGTATGGTATGGTATGGTATGGTATGGTATGGGGGCGGCTGGTATGGGGGTGGTATGGTATGGTATGGTATGGTATGGTATGGTATGGTATGGTATGGTATGGTATGGTATGGGGGCGGCTGGTATGGGGGTGGTATGGTATGGTATGGTATGGTATGGTATGGTATGGTATGGTATGGTATGGTATGGTATGGGGGCGGCTGGTATGGAGATGGTATGGTATGGTATGGTATGGTATGGTATGGTATGGTATGGTATGGTATGGGGGCGGCTGGTATGGAGGTGGTATGGTATGGTATGGTATGGTATGGTATGGTATGGTATGGTATGGTATGGTATGGGGGCGGCTGGTATGGGGGTGGTATGGTATGGTATGGTATGGTATGGTATGGTATGGTGTGGTATGGTATGGTATGGTATGGTATGGTATGGTATGGGGTGGCTGGTATGGGGGTGGTATGGTATGGTATGGTATGGTATGGTATGGTATGGTATGGTATGGTATGGTATGGTATGGTATGGTATGGGGGTGGTATGGTATACCATTTTCCGTTACAGGACTTTTATTAGGCAAGTAAAGCATCAATAATAACATCAGTTGTTGTTGAAGTTGCAACAGACACGCAGCATGCATAAAGCTAAAGGTCTGACTCAGAGAGTTTTCTGTTTTCAATGATGAAATGCTGTTGGTTTAGTGGTGAGACGATTGTAGTTAGTTAGTAGCAGTATAGTAGTGTTTCAAATCATTTTAAATATAAAGCACTGAAACATCTTGGGTTTGTTTTGCATGCCATCATGTTTGGTGGGGCAGACTGGGCATTGTCCCCCCCCCATGCCCATGCCTAGATCCGCCCCTGGCTGCCACTGTCGGATCGGGTTTCCGCTGCTGTCATTCCGGTGGACGTTACACCTCCGAGACACAGGGGGATCGGATGGCAGGGGTGACTGCGTGTTTTCAGACCGGTGACTGACTGTAACCTACCGCCAAACGTCTAAAAAAAACATCCCTTCTTATTACCTCCTGACATTTTAAGACCATGAATGGGTGCGTAAGTGATGCTAATCAGAGATTAGAGAGGAGATTAGGTGAAAACAAGAACGGCTGCAGGCGATTAAACTCGGGTTCCTTTCGGATTTCGTCATTTCGCAGGGTAGGGGAAGTGATGGGGAAGTGGTGGGGACCACCATTGGTCCTTGAGAGGGTTCCAGGTGGTCCCCAGGATAAACGATGGAAAGTTGGTTAACCAGATAACTCTTGAGAGTGTAAAAATGAAACCAAATGGACCCTTTCCCACTCTCAAGAGTTAAAACATTCATCATCTGAATTAGCACCATTTAATTAAGAAGTCTACACTGTTTTGTTTGCCAAATCCAGCCTGGAATTGTGAACAAAACCAAACGTGGTCAACGTGAACTTATTTTGGTACGCGCGGGATATTGCGTTTCAAAAGGTTGATGACCTCATTGTGACCGGTGTGGCGTTTTTAGACCTTCAGAGGTGGGGTCTGCGCGGCCCCTTATTGCCCTTTGACCCCTTCCTCCAAACCCACTAAAGTTACCCATGTGGGGGTGTCAACCACTCTTGGTCTTTAAATTACTGCTGCCCCTGCTGCAGACGTGTGAATGTTTTCAACCACCCACACACCTCTCACTGGTGCTGTTTGGTGCGGAAGATGGAAATAGAGCAGTGGTTTTCAACCTTTTTGATACCAGGGACCACCATTTATTCGGCATTTGAGCCACGGACCACCATTTGAGGACATTTCAGCCCCAAAGACCAAAAACTAAAGAATTCTTTTGGTTTTGTCCACAATTCCAGGCTGGATTTGGGGAACAAAACAGTGTAGGCTTCTTAATTAAATAGTGCTAATTCAGATGAATATTTTAACTCTTGAGGGTGTGAAAATGAAACCAAATGGACCCGCAAGGGTCCATTTGGTTTCATTTTCACACCCTCAAGAGTTACATCTGGTTAACCAACTTTCCATCATGTAGCCTGGGGACCACCTGGAACCCTCTCAAGGACCACTGGTGGTCCCCGGACCACCTGTTGAAAACCCCTGGACTAGAGCAAAGGGGAGCTTATCTAGTAAATGGTCCATTTGTATAGATGCCTTTATCCAAGGTACTTTACATAGTGATTTACATATAGCAAGGGAAATAATATACACATCTCTTCTGGCCAACTAAATCGTTAGCTAGAAGTTTCTTTCGCTAATGTGTTTCTGATGGCGTCTTAGAACATGTACTGAAATGTTAAAATTCAACTCCAGTGGGAAACCTCAAAAAGCACAGATCAAAGTCAGGGTACTAGCCGCAACCTATAGAAGGCAAAACATGCAAAATGTCGCTTTACGTAGCATGTGATATGTCTAACTATAGGGGGTTTTCATGGTGCTCAATCCTTTCCAAGCAGTAGTTTTTTTTTTTTTTTTTTTTTTTTTTTTTTTGTGTGTGTGTGTGTTTCGAAAACTAATGTTTGGAATGGATTCAGCATCATGAACCCCCTAGTCAAATATATCACATGCTGCATAAAGCATCATGGTGTTTCCGCTTTTTTTTTGCCTTCTATAGGTTCCTGCTAGTACCCCGACTTTGACCTGCTTTTTTAAAGCTAGGGGAAGTGATTTGAAATTCATGGTGTAGTACCAGCCTGGTGCACTAGGGGCGCCCAAGAGTAGCTACACTATGTGAACCTGCTGCTCGATCCTGATTGGAGGAGAATTCACCCTCCACCTGGGGAACTTTTATTAGCTCCTCTGCTAACGTGGGTTAGAAATTGGGTGATATCTGGCAAAAGTGAAATCACTTCCCCTACCTTCAATGAGGTTTGTCACAGTTGAGAAGAAACCTTGTGAGTTGTGTTTGAGCGTTTCAGTACATGTTTTATTAGACACCATGTAACAGTTCCCAATTGGGGGGCGGGGGGGGCAATGGTATGGGTGCGGCTTCATCGCCCCGTGTCGCTTCACGCCACAAGCGATGAAGTCGTACCCATACCATTTTCAGTTACAGGACTTTTATTAGGCAAGTAAAGCATCAATAACAACATCAGTTGTTGTTGAAGTTGCAACAGACACGCAGCATGCATAAAGCTAAAGGTCTGACTCAGAGAGTTTTCTGTTTTCAATGATGAAATGCTGTTAGTTTAGTGGTGACACAGTTAGTTAGCAGTAGTAGTGTTTCAAATCATTTCAAATAGAAGCACTTTAATTTGAAATATCTTGGGTTGTTTTGCATGCCATCATGTTTGGTGGGGCAGACTGGGCATTTAGGGGGGCATTGCCCCCCCATGCCCATGCCTAGATCCGCCCCTGATTGCAGTTGCAGTAAGACCTATCTGCTTATTAGAACCCACACAGAGTGAGGTAAGCTTTCTGTCTTTTTTCCAAGTAAAAGAAAGGTCACACAACAAAACTGAGGAGTTGCTAATTAAAAGACCAAGGCACCGAACATTGAAAAAAGAACAAGGAAAAAGGCTGCCGCATTTTTCTTCATTTGCACTGTTCTGTGAACAATGAAAACTACACCACCGGACAACAAGATCACATTTATAGAAGGGAGAAACACAGCGGATCTCTGTTGGAGGTGTTGGAGGTGCAATAGAGACAAATAATCAGGTAGTAGCCATATATGGGGTCATATAAAGGGTCACCCACGTGGAACATTTCATATAAATGTCATGTATTCAAACTAGGGGGTTGGATATATGGATCTTATATTAACTTTATACTCTCTTTGAGGATTGTATGAAAAGTGCTACTTTAAAGAGTCTGCATATGTAAAATTATCCATATAGGCAAGACCATTTTAGCGATAATTCCAGCAATCTTCTGGATCCAAGGAGTTGCACGGTGACAAGTGTGAAAAGTCATTTAAATGCAAGGCATGCAATGCGATTTTGCAATATTCCTAATGTGCAATGACGTTTCAAATACATTTTAAATAATGAGTAGAAGTATAATCATTTTTCGAATGGCGCAACCACTTCAAGGCTTATGCTTTGTCCGTATGTATACCTGTCCATCCATCCCTATGTCTCTATGTTTAGCGTGCCAACAGGGGACGTTGCCTCACCAATAGAGAGTACACACACAGCACCACTCCGTTGGTGCGATTCCTCAATCATTTCAGGTGATCATTTTAGATTTAGAAAAGCTCGAGAGAACAGAAAAATAAGATGTACCGTATTTTCCGCAGTATAAGGCGCACCGGATTATAAGGCGCACCTTTTAGAACTGTTTTCATATATAAGGCGCACCGGATTATAAGGCGCAGGGAGTAGAAGCTACCACAGTTAACATAGAATAGAAGCTACTGCAGTCAAATGATCCATATATAAGGCGCACTGGATTATAAGGCGCAGTGTGGATTTCTGAGAAAATTAAAGGCTTTTAGGTGCGCCTTATAGTCCGGAAAATACGGTAGGCTATTTCTTTGACCTTCCTTCCTTCACATGCCTGTATGCTCCAGGATACACAGTCCGCGTGTTCAATACCCTTGTCAAAAAATAATCTATCAGCCGGGATCCACTACAAGGTACATAACGTTAATCAACCCTCAGATCTCAGGGACAAATGTTCTCACAGTGTAGGTACTGCAGGCTCCGGAAACCAATCTGTGCACGGCGGGAGACCCCCGGTCCTTCTGTTCCCCCGCCGCGCCTCCAGAATGACGCAGTGTGTGTGGAATCTTTAAACAAGACAAAACATGTCCTTTTGCGCTTGACTTTTTTATTTAGGGTCGTCATTTTCTTTTCTTTTGTTGTCCGTAGCCGCCTCATAGCTGTTTAACCACTTTGGCCGTTATTTTAAGCTAATGAAAGCAGGGGTTTTCAACCTTTTTTTGATACCAAGACCCACTATTTATTCACCATTTTAGCCACGGAGGACCACCATTTGACGACATTATCACCCCATAGAACCAAAACTAAAGGTTTATTTTTTTTGGTCCACAATTCCAGGCTGGATTTTTTCGTAAACAAATTAGGTAAACATACAGTAAATCAAAAATCTAATCTAAATCTAAATTCTTCTACATTCTGTAATAGTGTAGACTTCTTAAAGGAGAATTGCACACCAAAAGCTTTTTTATCTTCATTTGCACTTAATTTGTTAGAAAAAAAGTGTTATTTTGTGAAAGCACTCCTTAATGGCTCTTTTCCCTCTCCCAAAATAAGCTTATAATGGGGCTAATGGGTCTTGTGCAAGTTCACCTACATACTGTACATCGCTCCAAAGTGCAAGTTTTTGCTATATATGGTCTCTCCACCATGTCAGTAGAGTGTTGACACTCACTTTCACTTTCACTTTCGGTTCAGCAGTGGTTCAGCCATAAACCATGTGCCACGCCCCCACCTTTTGAGACAGCTGAATCACTGCTGTACCAAAAGTGAAAGTTAAAGTGTGAGTGTTAACACACTACTGACATGGTGGGGAGACAATATATAGCAGAAAATTGCATTTTGGAGCGATGTATGTAGGTGAACTTTCATTAGACTCCTTAGCCCCATTATAAGCCTATTTTTGGGAGAGGGGAAACAGGCATTAAGGAGCGTTTTCACAAAATAACACTTTTTTCTAACAAATTAAGTGCAAATGAAGATAAAAAAGCTTTTGGTGTGACCCTTCAATGTCAGTTCTATTAGATGGCTCTGCCTCTGCTGCAGAAGCATGACGGTCGCGTGTTGAGTGAGAAGGAGGAGGAGAGCGAGATCAGATTGACGACTAGAAAGTTATCAAAAAAGTAAACAACGGATAATGGATAAGCCCCCCTCCTCTCCCCCAAAGCCAGCCGTCGTCTGACAAAGACGTGCAACCCCCATCAACAAGTAAGTAGTAGGCTAGTAGTAATCACAACACACTGCTGCGAAGTGAGAGCTGAGAGGATAACATACTATATTAAAACCAATGGAAAATATTGTTTTTTCGGGGACATATGTGCTCATTTCAGATTTGATAAATGGGCTGCCTATAGTAGGCCTACGAAAATGTATTGCATCTTAATGCATGTTTTGTATGTTCTTGTGTGTGTGGTGGCCAGTGCTGCAAACTGCCAAAATCCAAAATGCACTAGTGGCACTTCAGAATGTATTAGAATGCGCTAGATGCTTGCCTGGAAGGTGTGTAGACTTGGGATAATTCACATGAGGAATATTTTTAATTCTTGAGAGTGTAAAAATGAAACCAAATGGACCCGCAAGGGTCCATTTGGTTTCATTTTGTATGCTTTTGGTGGTGTGCACCCAGGCAAGAGGCAGGTATATAGGCAGCTATATAGGCAGGTATATATGTTGTGGTCAGATGCCACTGTGAGCAACTGATCAGTCTGTTATTTTTATTATCATCATCACTATTGCTATTTTCTTGTTATTATATTATTACTATTACTGTTATTGTTGCACACCATCTGCTTGTGTATTTTTGGTGGTGTGCACCCAGACAAGGAGGTCCAATTTAACCAAAGTACCACTTGTTTTTTTTTTTTGCTTGACTCTGCATGACTCTGATATGCAGTACCTTTTTTAGATATCCAGTGCCTTTAGGCAGGTGTCCAGGGCTTCTTTGGTCTAATGTTGTCCAATGTAGAAGCTTATTTTGTGCATCTTATAAAGGATAAGTAATATTTATCGAGAATCGCCATTTAGTGACGAACAATGGTAATGCACAGGTCCGTTTGAAAATAAACCTTTAAAGGCACAGTAGCCTTAAAAGGTTTTCCCACTTTTGCGAGGCTGGGGGTTGTGGCCTGGCAAAAGGCAAAGTCCAGATGGCCTGGCGAAGCCCACTCCGCCCCTGATGAAACAAGAAGTGCAGACTTCTTCTTTCATATATGAAAGAAGAAGTTATTGTCTATAGACAATAATGTCTATAGACATTATTGTAATAATGAAATTGTAACAATGAAAGAAGAAGTGCAGACTTCTGCTTTCATTATTACGCTCTCAAGAGTTACATCTGCCTAAACAACTTTTCACCTGGTTAACCAACTTAGCTGGGGACCACCTGGAACCCTCTCAAGGACCATTGGTGGTCCCCGGACCACTGGTTGAACTGCTTGACCCCTGCATTAGAGCATTAACATTCTACCAAAAATACCAGACCTAGCTTGTAGGTTGGCCGTTTTGGGGGGGAAATCGTGAAAAACAAGGCGCAAATCGTTGAATATAATGTTCCTTCAGAGTGAACGTTAATTAAATAAGTCTTGATGTCCGGAAGCAAAACACCGTAAATTCTGGGGGTCCTCGGCGTAGGGTTGAGGGTAAATGGTAAATGGTGCATTTATATAGCGTCTTTATCCAAGGCGCTTTACATAGATTGTGCATCACATTCACCCATCCACGCACACAGTCATGGAAACCATGCAAGGTACCTACTAGCACATCAGGAGCAATTAGGGGTTCAGTGTCTTGCTCAAGGACACTTCGATACTAACTCTGCAGGAGCCCGGGATCGAATCGGCAACCTTGTGGTTACCATCCGGTGACTCTACCACTAAGCCACTGCCGCCCCCTACTGTGGGAGGGGATTTTTCAGCCTTTGCGGTGCGTTTCTTTGATAAGGCACTCAATACATTCAAGATCAGCCAGACTACATTCCATATAATCGGAGAGAGCAGGCTGAGGGGCTCGTCCGGGAATTGAACCCGGGACCTCTCGCACCCGAAGCGAGAATGATACCCGTACCCGTCGGTTGACGACCCGAGTAATACAACACAATGGGTCTGGTCCACAAGATTCGATACGCTAGCGAAATACCCCCCGCACCTGTCTAAAATACGTCCTTAATGTCAACGAGATCCACTCCCACAACACCAAAGGCAGTGCAACAAACCGTGTGCACCCCAGATTCGGCACAAACAAGGGACGTAATTCTTTCCTCCGCCACCAAGAATGTGGAATGTCCTACCAACTGTCATTAATTATGCGAATCCCTTCACTCCTTCAAAACCACACTCAAAGAGCACCTATGGACGGCTCAATCAATCAATGAAATATCATTAGCATTGCTGATGCAGAAACATAGCATTTTTACAGAAAACTGACAGAATGTGCCAGGCACTAGATGTCTTTGTATGTCTGACTGTAATAATAATAGTAATAAAATAGGTTGCTGTTCATTGCACTTTAGGACACAGTAAAGTGACATTAGCTCATCTCCCTTCACCATAGTTACACCCATCTCAGTTTGTCACTATATAGCAGGGGGTTTCAACCTTTTTGATGCCAGGGCCCACCATTTATTCAGAATTTGAGCCACGGGCCACCACTTGAGGACATTTTAGCCCCACAGAACCCAAAACTAAAGATTTCTTTTGCTTTTGTCCATCTTCTAGTTGTGTAGACTTGGGCTAATTCACATGATGAATGTTTTAACTCTTGAGAGTGTAAAAATGAAACCAAATGGACCCGCAAGGGTCCATTTGGTTTCATTTTTACGTTCTCAAGAGTTACATCTGGTTAACCAACTTTCCATCATTTAGCCTGGGGACCACCTGGAACCATCTCAAGGACCACCTGTTGAAAACCCCTGCTATATAGGACAGAGGACAGTGTTCTCTCTCACCACTTGGAGGGCGCAGCGGTTCTCGTTGCAGGCGCCGAAGTCTCCGAAGGCGACCACGACCAGCATCACCGAACCCAGAGAGATCAGTACCGTCACCCCTGGTAGAGAGAGAGAGAGAGAGAGAGAGAGAGAGAGAGAGAGAGAGAGAGAGAGAGAGAGACAGAGAGAGAGAGAGAGAGAGAGAGAGACGGAGACGGAGACAGCGGTTAGGGCAGTGCTATTCAACCTTTTTGATCCCAGGGCCCACCAAGATTTATTTTGCTTCTGTCCATGACCATTAATCTTCTAGTTGAGTAGACTTGGACTAATTCACATGAGGGATATTCTAACTCTTGAGAGTGTAAAAATGAAACCAAATGGACCCGCCAGGGTCCATTTGGTTTCATTTTTACATTCTCAAGAGTTACATCTGGTTCAGCAATTTAGCTGGGGAGCACCTGGGGGACCACCTCTCAGGGCCAACTGGTGGTCCCCGGACCACCTGTTGAAAACCCCTGGGTTAGGGCCTTGAGCTGAGATGTGTCAGTTATAGCCTACCATTCTGGAAACAGATGACAGAGTCTGATAGCATTATCCATAGAGGCAGTAGAGTGACTGAATGGCAACCACAAGGTTGCCAGTTCCAGCCTTCCCCAGAGTTACTGTATGGCCTGTACCGACCATAGGAGTTTTACAGTTGTCGTGTCATAGTATGATTATATCTGTTCACGCTAAACCAGTGGTTTTCAGCCTTGTTGATACTAGGACCCACTATTTATTCAGTAACCCGACAGCATAATCAGGGCAAATATCCCGCAGTGTGTACGAGCCACTAGTGTCGATGTGTGAGGAAGACAATTAACCCCTAATTGCTCTGGATGTAACTTGCATGGTTTCCTCCGCCACAGGCGTGAGAATGGGTGAATGGGATCTACAAATATGTAAAGCGCCTTGGGTGAAGGCGCTATGTAACTGCACTGTGTACCATCTTATAGAGCAGGGCTGCCCAAAAGGTAGATGGTGATCTACCAGTAGATCACACAGGCCATGCAGGTAGATCACATGACAGTCCACTGAAATGTATAGATCTGTAACTCTTGAAAGCGTTAAAAAAGCGTTTCACTTTACACTCTCAAGAGTTAAATTATATTTAAACATCTGAATAACATAATTTCAAGAGTCCACAAAATTGGAAAATGTTTCTTTTGACCAACGTTTTGCCGGTTATGTCTCCCAATTGTGGACAAAAACCTGAAAGTTCTTAGTTTTGGGTGCAAGAGACTAAATTCAACATCATGAACTGTCAAGTCAAACACCAAACACTGTTTTCAAACGTTAGTAGTAGCATATACTGTACAAGAAAACCTTCCAATTCTCCCCCCTCCATTTTTCATTATAAGTGCATTATTCTTAAACATTATTATAGCAAGTAACACCTTCACCACTATTTCAAAGTCAAACTTTCTTGGGGGGCCTAGAAATAGATTTTTGTTTTTTCTTTTTGATGTGCAGATCTTGTTGAGCCGGTCATTTTGAAAGTAGATCTCAAGTCAAAACAGTGTGGGCACCCCTGTTTTAGAGGATGCTATCCCATGGGTTCGTGTATAAATTAGGGGCATTTCATGACCACAACTTTTTTTTTTTACTTGAGTTACTTGCTAAATGAACAGCTCATCGAGACCTATGTTTGTGTGACTGTGTACTTGCATGCACCGCGCGCCCTCTCTGCATATGCCTCTCGCTTTGAATGGCATTTGAATAACAGTGCAGTTTGCAAAACAGCCATGTGTTGTCCCCGAAGTAACACAGAAAGCTTGTTGGATCTTAGACCGCTTCATGTAAGCCCTGCCCTCTCCCCATACGGGATGCTGGTTCATTTTTGAACCAGAACTTCCAAATCCGTCAACAAGGTCTGCTGTATGCAGTGGAAAAATAGACAATAGACAATTGGTGTTTTATCTGTTGAAAAATAGCAGATCAACAAGCTCATGTCGCGCCACCGAGTGGCGCGACATGAGCTTGTTTTTCTGCTATTTTTGAAAAATTGTGAAAATGTGCTGCAAATCTCTGAATATGTTATTTTGGAAGCAAACATTTTTAACTCAATTTTTTGCATCTGAGGGATCCCTAGAACAACATGTTTTCAGATGGGGGGTCTGCAGCCAAATATGGATAATTCTGGTGGTCCTTTGCTTGGCCTTGGACACAGGAACACAGATTTTTCAGAAAAAAACTAGAATCTAGTGTCAGAGACTATAGAATCTAGTGTCAAAAACTCAATTCTAGCGTCAGAAACTAAATTCTAGTGTCAAAAGTAGATCCTATCATCAGAAACTATAATTTAGTGTCAATAACTAGAATCTAGTGTCGGAAACTACTGTAGAATCTAGTGTCAAAAGCTAGAATGTTGCTGCAGCTGTAATCTGGTGTCAGGAACTACTGTATAATCTGGTGTCAGGAACTACTGTATAATCTGGTGTCAGGAACTACTGTATAATCTGGTGTCAGGAACTACTGTATAATCTGGTGTCAGGCACTACTGTATAATCTGGTGTCAGGAACTACTGTATAATCTGGTGTCAGGAACTACTGTATAATCTGGTGTCAGGAACTACTGTATAATCTGGTGTCAGGCACTACTGTATAATCTGGTGTCAGGAACTACTGTATAATCTGGTGTCAGGAACTACTGTATAATCTGGTGTCAGGAACACAATGGGTTAATGGAAGGTCTATTGCTTCCGAATGCTGTCCGAGTTGAACTCACCGATGACAAATGCACTGGTGTTGAGCATGTCGATCTCGAAGAAGCCCCGGGTGTCGTTGCTGAATCTCAGCCACAGGCCAAGGGCCAGCATAGCGAACCCCACCACCTGTTCAGACAGCATGTTAACATTTAGAGGAGAGTGATAATGGATTCATTTATTATACAGCACCATTCCAAACACAGTGACGAAGTGCTTTACATACAGTGGCAGCTAAAGGCTATACATACACATATATCAATAGGTAACAAACGCTAGACATAAACAGGCCCACATACGTTTGGAAACCTAACTTTGGGAATTATTTTCTCCATTTTCTTATAATAGCAATTAGTATTGTATCTTATCTTATCTTGTTTTAATCAGTGATTAGTCACGTTTACAACAAGGTATGGCTTGTAAAGATCGGACATTCCTGGAAAGGTTAACACTGCTGAACATGTGGGTTGCACTCCTCAAAAAAGCAAACCTTTGCTTTGAGGCAGATTCTGAAGATATGGTGGTCATACACAAAGTCAACAAAGCAACAGGAGCCATGCCTGTGTGCCTGGCTGGCACACACCTGTGACTGTGTGGCACACACCTGCCATCTCTGCAAGCAACACCTTGTCTTTGGGCGTGTAGCCCACATGTTCAGCAGTGTTGCTCATTCGAGGAATTTTGAGTGCCAGTCTTTACCAGCTGAAACTGGCAAAACCGGTTTTGCCGATCTTAGCTCCGTGGGCATTGGGCAAGGCCTTCCAAACAGGGGTGTGGGTGACAAGAAATGAAAACGGTTCCACCGCCAATAGCCATGAAACTGCCATCTGTGAGTTCCACACCTCTGGGTTCAGTCATTAGCACTACACAACCTTACAGGTTTTGCAAAGGCATGTAGGTTAAGGCCTATCAATGATTGACTGGATTGATTGAGTGACTGACTGACTGACAAAAAGGGGGAAAAACATTGCAATACATCATATCAATACAGATTAGTTGAATTTACGATTTACTTTACAATTCAAGCACTAAAACACAGTAATACATTTGGCAGACACTCTAAAACAGTGGTTTTCAACGCGTGGTCCAGGTCCCTGAGATGGTTCCAGGTGGTCCCCAGCTAAGTTGGTTAACAAGATGAAAAGTTGGTTTACCAGATGTAACTCTTGAGAGCGTAAACATGAAACCAAATGGAACCTTGTGGGTCCAATTGGTTTCATTTTTACGCTCTCAAGAGTTAAAATATGCATCATCTAAATTAGCCCCGAGTCTAGACAACTAGAGGATGTAGAAGATGAATGGTCATTTTGATCTGTATGCCTGTTTTGTTTCCCAAATCCATATTGCGGACAAAAGCAAGAATAAATCTTTAGTTTTGGGGGTCTGTGGGGCCACAATGTCCTCAAATGGTGGTCCGTGGCTCAAATGCCAAATAAATAGTGGGCCCTGGCATCAAAAAGGTTGAAACCCTCTGCTCTAAAACATCATCTGCATACAAAGTAGTTAATGTGTGTCACGGCAGGACCTCAGGATACAGTCAAATACAACCAATGGGAGCACACACACACACACACACACACACACACACACACACACACACACACACACACACACAAAGTCCTCGCTGTCTTGTCTCTATTCAGGTCCTTAGTGTTCATACCACTCCATATTGCTGGTATGCTCATAACCTTGCTGTACAGATAATTTAGCTTAGTTGATGGATATTAGCTTCTCTGCTCGCTTATGATTCGGATTTGATGCATTGCCGCGTGTCCTTCCTGCTTACTTGTAAATCGCTCCAGATTGTGAGCGACTGATGAATGCGTACATGCATTGTATCAGAGAATGAATTAAGGCGTGTGCCAAGTGTGCACGTGCGGAGGGGGCCCTGTGCCAATGAGGTGTGTGTGTGTGTGTGGGGGGGGGGGGGGGGGTCCCCTTGGATCTGGAATGTCCTCAAAGTCACCCTTCTAACAGGCTTTGAACTGAGCAGATTGGACTTTCCGTAACAGAAATAATGGCCAAAACCATCTGAAAACGGGCGACTTTTCGGTTTGCATGTTTTTCAAGCTTTTTTGCCCAATAGGGACTGCTCCTGTCGCAGGTTGATGACGCCATATGTTCATGTGTGGTCCAACTCTATGGAATTATGAAATGCATATGCTAATAAGAAACCATTTCATACTTTTTTGTAGAAATGTCATAGGGCTGGCCACACACATGGACATATAACATTATCAAATGTTCATTTCAGTCGTCAGAGCAAGTATACAAACTGTAACGCTTACTCTGCCAGCATTTTTTTTTTTTTTGTACACAGCTAATGCCTGTAATTTTCATGTAAAAATCATATTTCATATTGATTTCATATAGCTGGCAGGAGGAGGCTAGCTAGAGGCTGGCAACACGTATCAATGGCATAACAATAGCGCTACTAATCTAAGATTACCGCAGATCTTTGGCAATGGCAGCGGCCATAACTGCATTTCATAAGCATAGATCTGCAGCAATACGGCAAAACGGTTAAGAAAGGACAGTATTATTGGCAATTGCAAATGCTCAATGTGAAGCAGGAACTGAGGCATTGTTCTGCAGATGGAAAGCATGCAGTTCTCCTGGCCTGTGTTTATTAGTCTACCTGGCAGCCCATGGAAACCCATTGTGAATCCTTCAGGCATGTTGAGTACACCAAGGTTTTATGCTAGACATGTTGAGTAGTAGGTCCCCAGCATGTAGAAACCACCAGATGCTAACTTTCAATGTTCATCATAGGCTACCGATAAACAGGGGCGGATCTAGGCATGGGTATGGGGGGACAATGCCCCCCTAAATACCCAGTCCCCCCCCCCCCCCCCCCCAACACGATGCCCTGCAAAACAACCCAAGATATTTCAAATTAAAGTGCTTATATTTAAAATTATTTGAAACACTACTACTACTAACTACAGCTGTGTCACCACTAAACCAACAGCATTTCATCATTGAAAACAGAAAACTCTCTGAGTCAGACCTTTAGCTTTATGCATGCTGCGTGTCTGTTGCAACTTCAACAACAACTGATGTTATTATCGATGCTTTACTTGACTAATAAAAGTCCTGTAACCGAAAATGGTATGGAAGCCGCCCCCATACCATTTTCTCTTGCCCCTCCAACGTGCCCCCCCCCCCCCCCCCCCCCCCAATGCAGTCTGCATTGCCGTGGGTTGTCTTTATTCAAATGCAGGTATTTCAGTAGCGACAAACCTACTTTTTTCCACATCAAACCATACACTACAGGATAATTGGGCCAATACATGATTTTAAAAATAAATAAATAAATAAATAAATCTCAACAAGAATTTCAACCTGAGTGATTGGAGAGGGGGGTGGCAGAAGGGAGGGGAGGAGAGAGGGAGGAGGAATAGATTACCTCTGGGATTACGTGTAAAGGCTTCCCCAGTGTGACGTAAAATTCATGTGTGACTATCAGTATACTATTACAATGTGAATAGGTTTGGGGCTTCTAAAAAGCCGCTTTAGAATGAAGACAACCTGCACCAATCCGAACTGTTGGAAGGGACGGGGACCTCAAGGGGGAAATGTAGAACAGGGGGCATCTATGACAAAAAACAATCAATATTGCACTTGATTTTTGTCACAGCGATCAAGGTAAATGGATGCAAAATGTGTCTTGGTGTGGAAGTCCTTCAACAACCTATAGAAGGCAAAAAATTGATGAGAAAAAAATTGGTGAAAAATTCACCATGCTTTATGTAGCACGAAACATGTCAATCTACAGGGTTTTCGTGATGCTGATCCAAGCAAAGGCCAGTGGTGCTGACAAATGTGCTGGCATCATCACATTTGTGATGACAGCTCTGGCCATTTTAGCCGAAAGAAAAAACCTAGTTTGACACACCAGATGCTACATAAAGCAGAGTGAAAATTTGACTTTTTTTTTCACTTCTATAGGTTGTTACTGGTATGCATGATCACATATTATGCCAAATAAGAAATTATGAAAATGTATGCAAGGTCTGACAGTTTCTAAATGCTGGGGACCCCTATAGTCCAGTTGTCAGAATGTTAACCCAGGCATGTTGAGTAAGTTTTAGGTTAGACATGTTGAGTAGTGGGTCCAAAGGATGTAGAAATTGCCAACTTGCATATGTTGAGCAATTCCCATAATTGCCATAATATGTGACTATACTATTACAACCTATAGAAGCGAACATGTAACCTTGCTTTATGTACCATGTGATATGTTTAACGAAAAGTTCCCATCATTCTGAATCCATTCCAAACATTAATTTGGCTCAACAAGAAGTAGTTGGGCTAAAAAACAGCCATTCCTTTCATCAAAAATGTGCTTAGGAGGCGCATTTGGACAAACGCTATGGCCATTTTCAGCCCCATGAATGTGTGTTTTGGCTAAACCAATGGTTGGAGTGGATTTAGCATCATGTAACGCCCCTAGTTAGACACTTTTTTTGCCTTCTATAGGATGTGACTGGTATGTATGGTCACATATTGTGCCAATTATGAAAATTGCTCAACATATGCAAGTTAGCATATGGCATGTTTCTACATGCTGGGGGACCCATATTTCTATATAGAACCTTAGTGTACTCAACATGTCCGGGTTCACGTTCTGGCAAGTGGACGATATGGTGGACTGTATACTGGCCAAGTATAGAGCTATAATAAAAAACCCACTACTGAAGGATGACCCCTGGTCGCTGTCCAATGTCCGAGGTGCTGAATGTGCTGAAAACACCTCCTCTCCCCCTCGATGATAGCCTTCTGGTATAGCCGACTTAAAGGGGAATTCCACCCATTTTCAACATTCTAATATGTCTAATATAGTATACCTTAGAACGTGAAAAAAGAAATCATGGTGAAACGCAACTTGATGACGTCATCAAGATGTGTTTCACCGTGTTAATGATTTTTCTTTTTAGGACTTTTTTTTTTCCTGAGAGTGTACAAATGTGAACCAAATGGACCCTAGTGGTTCACATTTGTACACTCTCAGGAAAAAAAAAATCCCCTTTAAAAGGGGAAATCTGTGATTTGGTGGGTGACTTGGAAACCCCACTCTAGTCCCCCCCAAGTTGACAAGATAACAAGATGTGCACATGCACGCACTCTACACTCACGCTGCCCCCCCCCCTTTAATCCAGATCGGATGAAGGCTTTCTCAAAACAGCCACAGAAACCGAAACTAGTGATTTTTCCCCCCTTTTGTTTTGTTTTCCTTACCCCAGGGGCTCACATGGGGACAAGAGGAACTCCTTATATGGTCTGCCTACTCTATTGAAGGGAAGACTATTTTTTTATGAGAGCAGACAAATGCAACCAAATGGACCCATTGGTACACTCTCAGAACAAACGGTTGTAAAGGAAAAAATATATATATATATATATTTCACCGGGTGAACTACACACACTGACACATTTGTTTCACCATGTTAAAGTTTTATTTTTTTTTTCCCCAGACCTCTATTTAGGAAACACGGAATGGGAACTTCTTTTTTAAGTAAAATCACTGGATGTACATTCAACAACAACACTAGTAATGTTTTTCTTTAATTTTATATATATATATTTAAAAAAAAATGCCTTATTGCTTATTACAGTTGGCTGGTTATAGGTTACTCATTGAACTTATATGCGGAGAATAGGGACACGAAATATGAAGAAGAAAAACAAAAATCCTTTCTACATGCTCCTATGTTTCCACATCAAACACGACACATCAAACCGCAATTCAACTGTTAAAGCACCACTTCACCACTTTTCAATGTATCTTCATACAGTATAATAGGTCCTCACTAATGTACATGATAAAATACCACTATTTTTTTCCTACTCAGTCTGTGTCTCACAGGAGGGCTGTGGACAGTTCAGAAACTTCTTCCAATTACATCATCAATGGTGGAATCCAAGCTAATAGAAACTGCAGGCTTTCTATTCCTGAAAAGTCGCAATGCAAAAATGGCAGCCATCATTCTCCCGATAATAAAAATATAAATATTTTTTTTTTCAAAAACACATTGTTTAAAAAAAAAAAATCTGCAGAATGATGATGTCATTGGAAGAAGTTTCTGAACTGTCCACAGCCTTCCTGTGAGACACAGACTGAGTAGGAAAAAAAATAGTGGTATTTTATCATGTACATTAGTGAGGACCTGTTATATGAAGATACATTGAAAGGTGGTGAGGTGGTGAGGTCCTTTATTCCACCCATTTTCAAAATGTTCCTGAGAGGGTACAAATGTGAACCAAATGGACCCGCTAGGGTCCATTTGGTTCACAAAAATGGGTCTGAAAGAAAAATCATTAACATGGTGAAATACATCTTGATGATGTCATCAGATCTATTTCACCATGTTAATGTTTTTTCAGACCTCCATTTTTAGGAAATACAGAATTGGGGGAACTTTTTTTTTTTATCATATCCACACTCATCTCTAAGGTATATAAATGACATTAACATGTTGAAAATGGGTGGAGTTCCCCTTTA
Organism: Benthosema pterotum; assembly: GCA_039105355.1. Taxonomy (NCBI): domain Eukaryota; kingdom Metazoa; phylum Chordata; class Actinopteri; order Myctophiformes; family Myctophidae; genus Benthosema; species Benthosema pterotum. Next base: position 65,357,026 of record CM076965.1, read on the forward strand.
AAGATCAACTGTCAAGGAGGGACATGATAGCCTATATGATTATACTCACGGCGAAAAAGATGTTGAAGACGATGAGGACATATTTGCAGAGCTGGCCGCATCCGTCCAGTGCCATGATGGTGAAACCTTTGCCTTTCTTGCTTTTGATTTAGTTTTTCTGTCCTTCTCCCTGCGATACTACACACAGACAATTGCAAAGTGTGCGCGTTATTAAACAGTCGTTCCAGTGTAGTAGCCTATAGGCCCGTGTGTGTATGTGTGTGTATGTGTGTGTGTGCTGTGCTGCGATGTGTAGGACCTACGACACGACACGACCCCGCAAATACACATCATTCTGACTGCGATCACCACCACCACCACCAGTCAATGCATTAAATGCCGCGATCGCATTCAGAATGAATGTGCATTTGGTATACAACGTCGGTCATGATTCTACTATTAAGCAGCAATGCCGTGATTTCTTTTAATTAAAATCATCTTCATTAATTCACGCGTACAGCAACGCGATCAGAGCGATCAGATCGTTCTACTAGCATCCATTTCAATGCATTTATTATAATAATATAACATATACCTCTTATGATCAGCGAGCAGCTCCCTGCTAGCTCTGATGTCCGTGTCCGTCGCGCAATATATCCCAGGGCAGATACAGATTCAAGACAGCATGTAAGGTATATTACAGCGTACAATAATAAGCTTTGTTGCGACGGAAGTCCTAAATAGGATCACGAAGTGGCAAGAGTGGCAACCCCCCTCTTGGTCTCCTATCAGACCCCTTATAGGAGTAGAGGCGGAGCTGCGACAACTCCGTTCACTGCTTCGGGTCCGGTCTAATGGCGGCTCGTCTGAGTAGAGTTCTATTGAGAATGGGGGACAAACAGGGACAGGTCCCGGAATAAGCGTTAAAGGGGAATTCCTTCCAGAGGAAAGGGAAAAAAGGGGTCTGAAAGAAAAATCATTAACATGGTGATGTCATCAGATGTATTTCACCATGTTAATTGTTTTCTCAGACCTCCATTTTAAGGAATTAGCCTACATTTTTTTTTTTATCATGTCCACATACACAACATCTCTAAGGTAGGTAATGACATATTAACACTTTGAAAATGGGTGGAGCTCCCCTTTAATGCAGTGGACCCAGGATTTTAGATTTTAGATTGTTTTGTTGTAGACATGGTGCCCCATAAACATTACATCGACTTAGGTTTAAAAGAGCTCTTATCGGCGCCGCACTCATTGACAACAATGCATTGTCGACTCCAGTTTGTCCCTATTCAGACTGGGCGAACAACGCTCGAGCGCTCGGTTTTCTGACCCCTCAATGTCGCAACCCTGAGACTAGATGACCCCGGTCGCAATACAATTCCATTGGCTCGGCGGCTATGATTGATATGAGCACATACCAATGAGCGGAGCGGCAGCGGTGGCTGACTGAATGGGAGAGAAAGAAGAGGAATGTAAAGGAGAAATGAAAGTGACAGACTTTTAGAGATTTTGTAAATGAAACCTAGAGGACTGATTGTTGTTGTTACCATGAAAGGAATTCCGGGATTCTTATTAGCCTACGTTATTGCGAAACTCACTGAGCCTATAATGGCAGTTGATAGTCTGTAGATTAACATAATAGGATTGTCCTTCTCATCCTATTTGAGTTTGAACTTTGATCAGATTATACGTGAATTATTTACAGATGGACACAGTGGGCCTATTATCCTTTTCTTAAGGTAGCCTACTATTTATTAGTTCTTATATTATTATTTAATATATTTATATTGATCTGATCAAACTGCCATTTCCTGTCGGCTTTTCATAACATCTTGACTTCGCGCGCGCGCGCGCGCGCACACACACACACACACCACACACACACACACACACACACACACACACACACACACACACACACACACACACACACACACACACACACACACACACAGGGGGGATCTGAGGGTGTTGCCGTGTTGTTGGCGCCCTAGGCAACGACATTTGAGGGGCAAATTCACACCATGCCTATACACTATAGCAGGGGTTTTCAACCTTTTTCATCCCAGGGACCACCATTTATTCGGGATTTGAGCCACGGACCACCATTTGATGATATTTCAGCCCCACAGACCCCAAATCTAAAGACTTATTTTGCTTTTGTCCACTAATACCAGGTTGGATTTGGGAAACAAAACAGTCAAAACATAGAGATCAAAATGACCATCAATCTTATAGTTGTGTAGACTTGGGCTAATTAAGATGCTGAATATTTTAACTCTTGAGAGTGTAAAAATGAAACCAAATGGACCCGTAAGGGTCCATTTGGTTTCATTTTTACGTTCTCAAGAGTTACATCTGGTTAACCAACTTAGCTGGGGACCACCTGGAACCCTCTCAGGGACCACTGGTGGTCCCCGGACCACCTGTTGAAAAACCCCTGCACTATAGTATGCTAATGAACCCGTGTGGTGCTGCTGGACCAACTGAATGTTCATAAACACTGTTTAGATTTTGGATGCACACTTGCTTGCCGCAATGTCTGAATTCCATAATGCATGTAGGCCTATAAGTAGCCTAAATACATGAAAACATAAATAATAGAGCTGTTATTATGTTAATGATAAAATAATCAGATTAATGATTATAACACTGCTTCAAAATGAATTTAATCATGATTAATCACAATTCCAATAACACATGCCTGTTTTCCTTTACACGATTTGAACATTTAGAAAAGAAACACATCTGGGTTTTATTTTTTTTTATTGGTGTTTATTTTTATTTATTTTTTATATTTATCAAAATAGTTGACCTGTAGGCCTACTCTATGGCTGTGGTTACAGGGATAATAATGAGGGTAACAATAATAATCATAATCATAATAATAATCAGTATAAAATATAAAGCACATCAACATTGTATAGGCTAAATACAACAATTAAGTAGGCTATAGCAGGCTATTTTTCACCACTGCTCATGCACAAAATTAAAGCTCTGTAAATACGGAATGTAAAACATGGAATGTAAATGGGATGTAAAACACCATCCGTAGATGTGCTATTGTTATAGGCCTTTAAAAAATAATAAGGTAGTGAAGGCAAATGAATTTGTTAATCAGCCAATTCACGCAGGCATACAGTAAGATACATCGCCTCTATGCAACCCAATATTGCAGGGGTTTTCAACATTTTTGACCCTAGGGACCACTATTTGTTCAGAATTTGAGCCACGGACCACCATGTGATGACATTTTAGCTCCACAAACCCCAAAACTAAAGATTTATCTTACTTTGGTCCACAATTCCAGGCTGGATTTGGGGAAACAAAACAGGCAAATACATACAGATAAAAATGACCATTAATCTTCTAGTTGTGTAGACCTGGGCTAATTAAGATGATGAATTTTAACTCTTGAGAGTGTCAAAATGAAACCAAATGGACCCGCAAGGGTCCATTAGGTTTCATTTTTACGTTCTCAAGAGTTACATCTGGTTAACCAACTTAGCTGGGGACCATCTGGAACCCTCTCAGGGACCACTGGTCAATATTGTACTGCAGCCAGCAGAAACTATCTCAGATGTTGACACTAGCACACGCTGGCACTTGCTTTACGCCTATACTGTGTGGTGCTAGGAAACAAGAAGAGGGCAGGGCCCGATCTAGGGCCATCTAAACATGATGGCATGCACACAACCCACATTTCAAAGATATTTCGAATTAAAGTGCTTATATTTTAAATAGGGGTGGGACTCGATTAATTTTTTTGATCTAATTAATTTGAAGCCTTGTAATTAATTAATCTCAATTAATTGCATACCAATATTTGACCCACGAAGCATTTTTTTGTCAATTAAAACAGGCTGGTATAGCGTGTGAGAGTTTTTCTATAAATCACTGTGTCGACACTGCAAGTTGGTTAACCAGATCAAAATTTGGTTAACTAGATCAAAAGTTGGTTAACCAGATGTAACTCGTTGAGAGCGTAAACATGAAACCAAATGGACCCTTGCGGGTCCATTTGGTTTCATGTTTACGCTCTCAAGAGTTAAAATATTCACCATCTGAATTAGTCCAATTCTACACAACTAGAGAATGTAGAAGATTAATGGTCATTTTGATATGCATGTTTGACTGTGACTTTGTTTCTGAAATCCAGCCTGGAATTGTGGACAAAAGCAAAAGAAATCTTTAGTTTTGGGGTCTGTGTGGCGATTAAAATGAGTTAATTTTGTTAATCGCATTATTGTTTCTGTGATTAATTAATCTCAATTAATCAGTTAAAGTCCCAGCCCTAATTTTATAGTGTTTAAGAATAATGCACTCATAATGAAAAATGGAGGGGAGGATTGGAAGGTTTTCTTGTATATGCTACTTATGATGTTTGAAAACAGTATTTGGGGTTTGAGTTGACAGTTCGTGATGCTGAATTTAGTATCATGATGCACCCAAAGCTAATAACTTTCACGTTTTTATGCACTATTGGGAAAGAGAACTGGCAAAACGTTGGTCAAAATAACAAGTATTCTACATTCTCTAATTGAGTGGACACTTCAAATTACGTAATTCAGATGTTCAAAAATAATTTAACTCTTGAGAGTGTAAAATGTAAAATTTTAACTCTCTCAAGAGTAACAGATCTATACACTCTCAAGAGTTACAGATCTATACACTTTAGGGGACCATCAAGTGATCTACCTGCACGGCCTGTGTGATCTACTGGTAGATCACGATCTACGGATTTTGTAACACATTTTTCACCCAGTGCCAATTCCTAGTGTGATCCTGGGCTCTACACACCCTCCACCAACCTGGGGAGGCAATGGACTGGCCTCATGCTTCCTTCAATGCATGAGGAGTCCAAGCTGCCTTCTTTTCACCTGACAGGGGGGAGGAGTTTCCCTGGTTGGACGAAGCGCTGTGGAAGGAACACGTTATTCCAACCAGTTCCTGTCCCCTCCATCAGGCGCCCCGGCTGGCCAGGGGGAGGCAGTCTAGAGCCCAGGATTACTGCATGTTTTTGTGAGGGTATCTACTGGAAGAGGGGGTAAAAGCAAGATAGAAAAGCAAGACTGGGTTCAGGCCCGGATGCAGCTCTACCCAATTAGGGGGGGCAGGCGAAAATGGTGTGGGGATGGCTTCATCGCCCGTGGCGCGAAGGCGATGAAGCTGCACCCATATATCCAGCCCTGGCTGAGCCCAGATTGACGTATTTTACCAGGCTTTGTGTGGTAAAAGTTAAGGGATAATAACAAGTGCACTATATATACAGCAAGTGTGAAGTCAATCTCAGCTATGGAGGTGACAGGATAGCACCTGTCTTGAGGGTGCTAGATGTAGCACTTTGGTAGTTAATATAGCTTACTGTATTATACAGGGGTCCTTGGGGGAGTTTGACCTCTTTAATCCTGTATTTTGTACTTCAACAAAACGCAAACGCGCGAAGAGCTGCCGTGTCTTACTTCTGCGGGAAGCAAACACAGGTCACACAGGCAAAAAAATCCCTGGAGCCAGTCTGGGAAAATCTCCTCTGACGTTATACCTATGCCAGGCACAGTAAACTAATGGCGGCCCCCAAGGGATAAAATGATGTACTATTTTTAAACTAAAGAACATATTGTATGTGTTTTAAATGTTCGATTCTATTTATAGAGGGCAAGTCTGTATAATGTATCTATCCATATGAGTCATATTAGCCTGGGATCCTTTTATTAGCATGGGATCCTCCCACCCTCATGGCCCCCATAGTCTACCTAATGGCAAAAACTCCCCTGACACATAACAACAACTGCATCATGACCAGTGTTGCAAACTTGGCATATTTGTCGCTATATTCAGCTTTTTTACAGACCCCCCTTGCGCCAAAATTAGTGGAAAAACTCCTGGTGGAAAATCTAGTGCTTTTTGGCTGGTGAGTTGGGGCGAAATTGATTGACAGGCGCCAGAGATGAAACCCTCGTTTCTCACCATTTTTCCTCCTATAACAGTGGTTTTCAACCAGTGGTCCCCAGGCTAAATGATGGACAGTTGGTTAACCAGATGTAACTCTTTGAGAGCGTAAAAATGAAACCAAATGGACCCTTGTGGGTCCATTTGGTTTCATTTTTACGCTCTCAAGAGTTAAAATATTCATCATGTGAATCATCCCAAGTCTACACAACTAGAAAATGTAGAAGATTAATGGTATTTTTCCCCTTCCAGGCGCATCTCGCGCATTCTAGTGCATTTTGGAAGAAGTGCCACTAGTGCATTTTGGATTTTGGCAGTTTGCAACACTGAATGACGTGCATTTTCAGCCCTTGCACGTTCCTCCCGTGCGTGGGCAGATGGAAATGCATTATCGGCTGGTCGGCAGCAAATCAATAAGAGGCTATACTGTATGTGTCCATTTTACCAGGCAGCGACAGTGTAGTGTAGTAGTCGCTGTTGTATGCGCCGCTCTCTGTCTCACGTCAGTGAGAGACAGGCAGGCGTGACGTGACGGCAACCTCCGTGTTGTCGGCCTGTCATTGCAGCTTCAGTGGGTGGCAGGAACATTACGCACAGGTAACAGGACACACGCTGGCTTGTGATGGAGTGACTCACACACACACACACGCACGCACGCACACGCACACGCATGCACGCACACACACACACACACACACACACACACACACACACACACACATGCGTGTGCGCACGCACACACACACACACGCACGCACGCACGCACGCACGCACGCACGCACGCACGCACACACACACACACCACACACACACACACACACACACACACACACACACACACACACACACACACACACACACACACACGACACACACACACTGCCAGCCAACCCTAAACCGGCATGTGGCAGTAATCTGTTGAGAGGCAGCCAAGCTGAAGTGTAAAATCTGTGTTAACACACAAGTGTGTGTGTGTGTGTGTGTGTGTGTGTGTGTGTGTGTGTGTGTGTGTGTGTGTGTGTGTGTGTGTGTGTGTGTGTGTGTGTGTGTGTGTGTGTCCTCCATGCGTGTGCTTTATAAAAACTGTTAAGTCCCTACACACTGCAGTCATTGCAACTTTTAAATTCACATTATTTTTGAAATAGCCTACTGTCCATGTGTGTCACTCATGAGATTACAAGCAGAGTAAGCCCATGCCCTGTTAATATCCAATCATCAAAATCCATTTGAATTCCACTAAAAAAAACAGATTAACATTGCCAAAAGTGTGAAAATACAATAAAATATGTTAAGTCAATCTTTCTGGGGGGAGCAAATCACCAGTTCAAAGGGTGTCATCCCTAATACATTATTTAACAAGTAGGCTTCCTTAAGACATTAAAATAAATAAGACAATTGACAAAATAATTATTGACTTTTGGGACCATGATTATGCAGAGGTCTGTTGTTGAGCGGAGCGTTTTTTTTTTTTTTTTTTTTTTTTTTTTTTTAACAAATAGCAGCAATCATTTCAAGTAATTTTGGGGAAAAAAACAGCATTTTATCAGGTCATATATTGGCAAATATGCCTGTCTAGCCAGTGATCAGACACAGGGGTAAGGGGTTGACACTATGGTGAATATACCAGTCTAACCAGTGATCAGACACAGGGGTAAGGGGTTGACACTATGGTGAATATACCAGTCTAACCAGTGATCAGACACAGGGGTAAGGAGTTGACACTATGGTGAATATGCCAGTCTAACCAGTGATCAGACACAGGGGTAAGGGTTTGACACTATGGTGAATATACCAGTCTAACCAGTGATCAGACACAGGGGTAAGGGCTTGACACTATGGTGAATATACCAGTCTAACCAGTGATCAGACACAGGGGTAAGGGGTTGACACTATGGTGAATATACCAGTCTAACCAGTGATCAGACACAGGGGTAAGGGGTTGACACTATGGTGAATATACCAGTCTAACCAGTGATCAGACACAGGGGTAAGGGGTTGACACTATGGTGAATATACCAGTCTAACCAGTGATCAGACACAGGGGTAAGGGGTTGACACTATGGCAGTTAAGTAAAATGTTGGAGTTTCATGTGGAGTTTGCTTTGGAGTTTCCCAAGTGCACATTTGAGAGAGGAGTATGTTATTCCCAGTTGGTGACTTCATATAAAGGTATTTTTTCTTTTGTTACTTCATGTTGGAGATTATATAAAAGGTATATAATATTAATATATTAATTTATAATTGCTACAGTATCTATATGTTTGTTATCCTATTCCATCGCCTATAGCCTTATTTTAGGCCACCAGTTAACAAATCGTACATATTGATTGGTCTATTTCTCCCAATAAGTAAAGGGATTTTTTTTGTTTTGTTTGTTGGTTAATATGTAATGTTTGAGCTTTTATTGGCATGAGAAAACTTGTGTTTACATTGCCAAAGCAAGTGTCAACATATAATGGTGAAATACTAGGGGGGCTACAGCATTTTTTAAACAGAGTTGTGTCATATTGCATTGTTACATACCACCTTCTACCAAATTAAAAACCAAAGGCGACAGATCATATCAGGCGGTTGCTGTTAATCTTTGGAATGCACTGCCACTTTCTCTGAGGCTATCACCATCAGCTGATATTTTTAAGAAAAGTCTTAAAACACTTCTATTTGCACAAGCCTTCGCTGCAATCTGATGGTTTGATTCTATTCTTTTAATTCATATATTATATATATATATATATATATATATATATATATATATATATATATATATATATATATAATATATATATATATATATATATATATATATATATATATATATATATATATATATATATATACATACATATTATTTTTCTTCCCTGATGTTTGTATTTTGTTTTTGTGTAATTGTTTGTATACTTATATTTTATCTCCTGTTTTTTTCATGCATGTAAAGCACTTTTCTCTGTGAAAGGTGCTGTAAAAATAAAATTTACTTACTTACTTACATACAGCGTATCAAGCTTTTACGAAAGCTATGTGGATTTCAAAGCAATTTTTCTCAGTCATTTTGGTCATTTTTAAAGGTTGCACTTGCAGCTCTGTTTTCTGTTTACATGCGCAGTATCCTACTTTAGTACAGAAAGTCGTCCTGGTGTTTGCATTCCATTGGAATGGATAACCTTTTGTTGTAACAGTTCACACATCTTGCTGCTGTGTTTGCACATGGTTGCATATTTCTCACAATAGCTAAGGGAGTTTGTGTGTGCGTGTGTGTGCGCGGCGGGATCTGCTTCCACCACATATATCCACCAGGGGTCGCAATGTCATAAGAAACATGACACACACACCTAGTATCCTTTACAGTGTAAAGGACACTAGGCCTGTGTGTCATGGGGGTGTGGGGGCTGCTAGTGTATAGCGTAAAGTTTACACTAGCAGCTCCCACGACAGGGGCGGATCTAGCATGGGCATGGGGGGGGGGGGGGGGGGCAATGCCCCCCTAAATGCCCAGACTGCCCCACCAGTCTGGGCATTTGATGATGGCATGCAACACAACCCAAGATATTTCAGTGCTTAGGCTATATATTTAAAATGATGTGAAACACTATTACTGCTACTAACTATAACTACAGCTGTGTCACCACTAAACCAACAGCATTCCAGACCTTGTTAGACCTTTAGCTTTATGCATGCTGCGTGTCTGTTGCAACTTCAACAACAACTCATGTTATTATTGATGCTTTTACTAGCCCAATAAAAGTCATGTAACTGAAAATGGTATGGCGGCGGCTTCATTGCCGGCAATGAAGCCGCCCCCATCCCGTTTTCTCCTGCCCCTCCAATTGGGAAATGTTACATCCGCCCCTGGCCCACGACCCCTTTCTGTGGGTCACAGAACAAAAGAGATCCACCGGGCTCAGAGTCATTCCTCATGCTTTATCATCCCTATCAGCTGTTTATTAAGTGCACGGTATTTGTCGTAGCAGACCTACTGTAGATATATCCTTTTAATGATTGAATGAATGAATGCCTTTATTTCAGACTCAGGGTCCATAGAGAGAAGACACAAACGACATAATACAATACACAGAACATACAGTAGAAGACAGTCCAAATGTACAGGCTAAAAAACATTTGAGACAATTATAAATAGACTTTTAAGCCAGTGCTTTCTCAGGCTAGAAGAGTATCTAGTGCAACTTTTAGCTGGGTTATTTAAACTGACGATGATGCTATTCACAGACTCATCTAAGCGACACATGAATCTATACATTAAGTTCCGAAGAACAGCATGAAAAGTATGGACTCTTGCAGCAACAAACATCTCACTGGCACTACACCATCTAGGTCTTTTGAGTAAAATTCTCATGGCATCATTATATGCTACTTGAAGTTTCTGAATACTTGCTTTTTTGTAGTTTGACCACAGGTGAGCACTTGTAAAGTGGTGTCCAGAGTGGTGTAAAGTGGTGTCCAGACCACCGGTGGTCCTGGATCCTCACTTTGGGAACCACTTGACTAGAGGAGACTCAGGAGAGCCAGAGCCAGGGCCCTCTATAGTGTCAGAGTTGCGACATCAAGGGGTCAGAATCTGAGCACTCGAGCGCTGCATGTAAGGCTGAAGGGACAAACTGAAGTTGGAAATACATTGTTTCCAACGAGGACGTCGCACATAGCCTAAGGACTATTTTAAGTATGCGTGCAACATGACGACTGTGTTAAAGTAAAATAGGCTACAGCAGGGGTGGCCCAACCTGAGGCTCGCGAGCCACATGCGGCTCTTCAGCTGGTTACATGCGGCTCTTAAGGTGCTTCCACATGGAACCGTCAAAAACACTCAGCCTGGTGCACTCATGCATTCCCTATACCAGTGTTTTTCAACCTTTTTATACCAGGTCCCACCATGTATTCAGAATTTGAGCCACAGAGGAGCACCATTTGATGACATTTTAGCTCCACACCAAAGGTAAAGATTTTGTTTACTTTTGTCAACAATTCCAGGCTGGATTTCAAAGAAAACAAAACAGTCAAACATACAGATCAAAAATACCCTTTCTACATTCTCTAGTTGTGTAGACTTCTGTCTAACCAACTTTACATCATTTAGCCTGGGGACCACCTGGAATCGTCTCAGGGACCACTGGTGGTCCCCAAACCACCTGTTGAAAACCCCTGCCCTATACAGTGGTACCCAGCCACTCGACCTAGGACTGATTCCGTGGAGGTGTAGGTGTATGTTTTTTGACTTGTCAAATACTTTTTTGGATTGCAAACAGTGTTTCTAATATATGTCTATACAGGGGTGGCCAACCGGTCACAGACTAAGAGCTACGTTTTTCACTGTGTTACTGCAAAGAGCCACATCAAACGGTCACAACGGTTATAAAACCGCCGTGACGGCCGTCACGGTCGCAAATAGGTTCCCCCTCTCCTGCCATAAGACATGTGCGTTTGTGTGCAGGTGCGCAATGCAAAGACACACTATTAAAACATATAGACATATATTTAGAAACACTGTTTACCACCAGTGGTCCCTGAGACGATTCCAGGTGGTCCCCAGGCTAAATGATGTAAAGTTGGTTAGACAGAAGTCTACACAACTAAGAATGTAGAAAGGGTATTTTGATCTGTTTGACTGTTTTGTTTCTTTGAAATCCAGCCTGGAATTGTTGACAAAGTAAACAAAATCTTTACCTTTGGTGTGGAGCTAAAATGTCATCAAATGGTGCTCCTCTGTGGCTCAAATTCTGAATAAATGGTGGGCCTGTATAAAAGGTTGAAAACCACTGGATAGGGAATGCATGAGTGCACCATCTGAGTGTTTTTGACGGTTCCATGTGGAAGCACCTTAAGAGCCGCATGAAACCAGCTGAAGAGCCGCATGTGGCTCGCGAGCCTCAGGTTGGCCACCCTGGTCTATATGTTTTAATAGTGTGTCTTTGCATTGCGCACCTGCACACAAACGCACATGTCTTATGGCAGGAGAGGGGAACCTATTTGCGACCGTGACGGCCGTCACGGCGGTTTTATAACCGTTGTGACCGTTTTGATGTGGCTCTTTGCAGTAACACAGTGAAAAACGTAGCTCTTAGTCTGTGACCGGTTGGCCACCCCTGGGCTACAGTAACAACTGAAGTCTCTGTGATGATTTTTATTGCAACAAAACTATCTCTTTTTTTTTAGATTTAAAGGGATAGGCTATTTTACGTTTTAGCTGCCCCGCCCCTTTCCCATTATAAACCCATTATAACTTAGGCCAGTCTCCAACCATGATAGATTCATCTATCATCCGTCTTCTTTTTTTTTCTGGTGACAGTTATTGACCTTATATGTGAGGGCCGTGCTTTCTGTAGGCCTATGGCTGCTACATTTTCCAAAACAGTAATTAAAAATAAAGTAAATCATGTTTTTTAAGTGAATTATCCCTTTAAGATCATTAAAGATACACTGTTGCCCTGAGTCTGAATGCATTCTGCCAATTGTGGTCCTGGGACTTAATTACTTGTCCCTATTTTGTCGTCCTCCATTCTCAATAGAAGTCTAATGAATGAGAGAGGAGGAGGTTGGAGCCGCCATTCGTTCGACTGGCCCCGAGATGTCAACGGAGTTGTCGTCACACTCCCGTCTATACTGTAACATGGCTCTGGCCAGAGGGGTACACACTAGTACACGCAGCACACGGTCCATAGACCTTAGGGACAAACACAAACACACACAGTCAGTCCAACGAGGAGGAGGAGGACGAGGTGTGGAAAGGAGTACAAATATCCAAGAGAGGAGCGAACACAACCAATGCAAAAGGAGGGATATATATTAGACATTAGACGCCAAGAAGGACTAGTCTTCTAGCACTGTGATTGCCCGACAGCTAGTCGGACAGAGACATTTCCAAGAAGAAAAGAAGAGATCAATGTGTTGCTGCTACTAGTCGAGGAGAGAGGCAGACACAGGCTAGCTCAACTAGCCTAATTAGCTTGTCGTCCAGGACAGACTGGGAGAGAGCAGCAGACTAGAGCACCAGAGCCATCTAGTAGAAGAGGTGCGACATTGAGGGGTCAGTAACTGAGCGTCTCGAGCACTGTTCATGCAGCCCGAATAGGGACAAACTGGAGTTGGGAAATGCATTGTTTTCTAAATTTAATTTTAATTTAAGATCATTAACGCTGGGCTGTTGCCTGAGTCATATGCATTTCTGCCTACTTCCAGAACTTGTCCCTATTTGTTGTCCCGATTCTCTATTCAGGTCTTAAGTAGAAGAGATCGGACTGACCCCATGAAGTTGACGGAGTTGTCGCAACCCTGTCTATACTCTATGGCTCTGTAGAGCACCAAGCAGCAGCCAAGGATTTTTTTTTTTTGAACGGGGGGGAGTCGTTGTCGTCATTGATACATTACATACTATACACACACGCGCACACACACACACGGTAGGAGGAGGGAGGAGGATCGGCACACGTTGTTTGGTTTTCCACACAAAAGGAATCATATATATTTTTACATATACTTTTGTGGAGCAGCAGCAAAAAAACGGAGCCATCATCATGACGATCCTGATGATCTTCGGTCTGGAATAGCAGCAGCGAGTTTAAAACGTATTGATACACATTTGTTCCAAAGATCAGTACAGTATTTGCCCTTTCTCCCCCCCTTTTTTTGCACGTTTTTCCATTGTGATCGGAGGAGACTATACAACCACACACCACCACAGATCGGAGACTTTTCTCGTGGATCATCCGTCCGAAGAATAGAGACCTATACCCGGGGGTCTCGCCTTCTTTTGCCCGCCCCAACACGACCGACCGACCCGATCCGTCCGATGTTGATGTCGACCGACGTTGCGTCCATCATGCTACAACAGCAGCCCGTTACTCGGGGAGGAGGAGTAGGAGGAGAGCTAGGGGTAGACATTGATCACAGTAGTACTACCGGAGGAGGTGGTGGGGGACCCCTACAACACCACGCGATCGGAGGTGGTGCTGGTCCGGCGGGCAACGGTGCCACCACCACCACCACGCTACTCCGAGGAATGAAGCGAGGGGACCCCGAGCCGGAGCAGCCCGGTGGCGGGCAGTCGTTGGCGGCGGCTCACTGCAACAACATGGACCTGAGCGGCGGCGCGGCGGAGTGCAAGCGGCCGCGGATCGACGGCGTCGACGGGGTCGGTGAAATCGGACAGGTAAAAGATCACAGAAACGTGTGTGGGATGGGATGGGATGTATGTAAACAAGCGATCGCTGTTGTTACAGCGTGTGCTGTATTGTTCTTCTTCTTCTCCTCTCAGCTCCACGTTTTAGGGTTTGTTTGCAAAGAAAGTCCCCATAATTCCTCCTCCTCCTCGAACCCTTTTGTTTCCAATAGAGATAGAATCAGTTGCCCAAGGATGATGATAATGATTATGATTTCACAATGATGGTGTTTTGATGGGGGGCCCGTTATGCCTCTCATCGACAACATGATCATGCATCATTGCAGCAGAATATGGGGGTTGGCATGGTGAGATTCATAAACCAAACCCACTCACTCACTCAGGAGTCAGCAATGAGCATCATCATCATCATCATCATCATCATACTAATAACATGCACAGTTTAGGTGACTCGCCACTACCACATGTAAACAACAACATGATAGTTTGGCGAGTAGAATGTTGAGATGTCCCTCAAAGAAAAGCCATGCCCGTGGGCACTGACTGGCTGCTACTGCTGCTGCATATGGCGAGACAGACAG
>CM076965.1:65372168-65392628 GCA_039105355.1 Benthosema pterotum
CGGCAATTGTGGATGCAGATTTGGCATAGTACTCAGAAAAGAAGAAGACACATTAATAACGAGACAACACACCAGAGCTTAAATATGAGTGATTTTCTATTATGGTATTATAAGGCTTGACAATGACTTACTGTACATCTCATGTATGGGAAACCTCCCGTAGCCAAAGCAACACAGACCCACATAGCAGAGGGGTCTGGGCCAAACGCGGCTTCAATCCGGCACCTCTGGCCTACATCTGGCAATGGCAAGCGGTATGTCAACCGGACATGGGCCAGGTCTGGCAATGGCGGCACCGTTTACATGATGGCATGCCACATATGGGCCAGTTGTGTTTTGCCATATTTGGCCCAGATATAACCATATATGAAGTGGGCCACATACATTTTGGGTGTATGTGGCCCAGGTATAGATTATATGAACTGGGCCGCATACATTTTGGGTGTATGTGGCCCAGATATAGATTATATGAACTGGGCCGCATACAATTTGGGTGTATGTGGCCCAGATATAGATTATATGAACTGGGCCACATACAATTTGGGTGTAGGTGGCCCGGATATAGATTATATGAACTGGGCCACATACAATTTGGGTGTATGTGGCCCAGATATAGATTATATGAACTGGGCCACATACATTTTGTGAGTATTTGGTCCAGATATAGCGATATTTGAACTGGGCCACATGCATTTTGAGTGTATTTGGCCCAGATATAGCGATATTTGAACTGGGCCACATACATTTTGAGTGTATTTGGCTCACACTAGCTTTATATTAACTGGCCCACATACATTTTCTATGTGTTTGGCCCATCTATAGCATATATTAGCTGGCCCACTTATGTTGAACCAGTGGTGGGAAGTAATATGTTCATATGAATTCATGTTTTTGATCAGATCTAGATAACTCAACAGAGAAGCAACCTCTCTCTCTCTGGAGGGGCACCGTTGGATTCAGCGGGAAAAGTCCTTTCCGATGACATGTCACTCGGACACTTTACGCGTAGTTTAAAAATCGACCCTTTTACACCAATTAGTGTGCCAATTAAGCACTTCCCGAGGTCCGAGAGCAACGGGAGTGGCACCGTTGGATTCAGCGTCTAAAAGTAAGTCAAGAATTGTCCTATTCGTTTTGAAAAAGGGTAAAGTCGTTTGGGCACATGTTTACACGTACTTGGCCCCACCCACAAGCGTCGGAGGGGGGAGTAATGCAGGTGCACGCGTTCAGCTCGTAGAGACGCACGCGCTGATATGTGGTTCCTTGCACACGGTCGCACCGCTCAAAAGTTAGGTTTTTGACTTTGACGGGCTGTAGCTCCGCCACCAAAGGTCAACATGCAGAGCTTTTGGGCTCTCTGAGTCCGTCTCGACGAGACGAACAGTTTGGTGTATGGCACTTGTCTGTGCGACTCTTTCTTCATATCAATCTCCACTTTCAGGGAGGTATTAGAGTTGTGAAACCTCACCCCATATCGAAGGCCAAGTTGAATTTTGAAAATTCTGAGATTCTCTCATAGGCTTATCGGCCTCTTTGAGCGAAGCACTATGACGCTGGCCCCATGTGTCTGCGACTTTCCGTTGCTGAGTTATAGAGCAAAATGTGGAAAAAAACGGGATTTTTTGCTGCCCTGGCCGTGTAACGCGGACTCTCGCGAACAACGACGTCTGACTCAGTTTTCCATGGCCTTTCAGGGAAAAAATATGAAAAAAATCCTTCTCACCGAGAACATGGAAAAATGGCACTTCCGGTTCAAACAAATGGCGATTTAAAGCACTTCCTGTGCTCCGATTTCAAAACAAACTGCGGATCCTGAATCAGCGTCGAAAAGTAAGTCAGAAAACACTTCTTTTGGGTTATTTTGGTGTTTTTTTTGGAAAAAACTATTTTTCGTGACCTCCAGTCTTTTTCGTAACCTTTGGGGGTTTACAGTGTCAGAAAAAATCGGGACGCAGACCATCTGACCTGGCTATACTCCAATATGGATGGGGAGTTGGAACGGATTTAAAAAAAAAAAAATCTCTAACAGCGTTTTTATGGCGTTTCAAAGTCCAAAAAATGCAATTCGCTAAGCGGGAAAAATACTTTCTGATGACATGCCACTCCGACACTTAGTGTACTGTAGCCTACTGAAAATCAACCTCATAGGGAGGGCCTGTGGGCCAAGCTGGCTTTGTCCACATTGTAATCGTCTTCATATGAATTATTTTACAAAAGTCTATGAGAAAAATGAATGGGGAAAACACTTCTGGAGCCGGGGCGGTGGCGTCACTGCGCAGGTCTATTGAAGTGGACGGACGGACGGGGCGTAGAGTCAGCAATGTTAATCAAAACTCTCGATAAATAATCAATATTATCATGATGTTCCCTGGATTGACAGGGGGCGAATTATAGCCTATTATTTTGATAACATTATTGTTATGGAAATGTGTTTAATGTTGTCAAAATGCTATCTGGAATAGATAGATAATGTCAAACGGGGGTCTTTTAACATTAAGCAGGTTGATCACTGCTAGAGCTATCCTCTCGGGGCTTTGTGCCAATTAATTTGTATGAGGTGAAAAGGTCAGGTAAAGAACTCCCTCACTTTTTTTGTGAGGGCCTTAAATTAGAGTTATCAAGAAACAACTGCATGGCCAGGTCTATGAAAACAAGCACAAATGAAAACAAGCTGATTTACAAGCTCACAGCAACAGTTTGTGAGGTTCTACATCTGTAATTTAAAACATATTGAGAATAAATTGAAATATATGTAATACTTTTTAAACATTTGAATAAAGAAGACAAAACATTTTCAGTTGGATGTCTGCACAATTTCATGTTAATCTGGGGTACATTCCTTGATGTGACAATTAATGTTGGAACCACTGGTTTAACATGCATGGATGGATGCATGCCCAAATAAGTGTTATAATAACTGTAAACTTTAGAATCCGAGCAAAAAAAACACCAACCAGCAACTATTTCGGAGTATCTTTACATAAAAATAAACACATTAATTGTTGCTTATAATAAACAAACATGGCAACATTGGCTCAGGATTCGGCTAGCATTTATTGTTGTCCCATTGCCTGACAAACAACTGCGCCTGATTGGATTAATGGTCTCCCTGACAACCCAGGTCTCATTGGTTGAAATTCATTGCATGATACGTGTGCTACGCTCTCATTGGACGGGCGCAATGGCGGGGCGCTCTCAAGCACAGGGAGCGCGGAACCGACACAACACACACACACACACACATACCAGCCACCACTAGCGCTCCAGCGGTCAGCGAAGTTGCATAGGAGATTCATCAATCATCATAGTGCAGGCAAGTAATTTGGACGTATTTATATCCACTTCTGTGTCGTGTTGAAATAAGGTTGTGATTGAAGTACATGTCTGTTTGTGCTATTTTTGTTGAAATTATGTTGGTTAGCATTTAGTAGTAGTGAAGGTGGGGGGAGCGCATGGGAGCGCCAGCTAGCCGTCGAGCAGAGGAGCTAACATGCTAAAATGTAACACAGTACGTTCTGCTCCATTTCATTTGCTTTATGGTGGAAACGAAGTGTTATTATGATGACATTGCACATTGCCAGAGACATTTGCACGGATTATTTAACATTAGCAAGCCTGAGAGGTCATTTTGAGCGTTTTTGAGATTTTGAAGTGGATTTTCTCTGCCTGTGATAGTCTGCGGAACTACCTAAAAAGACGGACATTCGCCGTCAATTTGACCATCCTCCCCCTCCTCCCCCCAGTCTAATGGATCATTTACATTTCAATTGTTGTCGGGTGCGGCCTCTCTCTCTGTCCCTCTCTCAGCACTAAACTAAGCTAACTAAACTAAGCATGTCTTTGTAACTTTTCCACATTTTCAACTGTTTTATTAGACCCGCCAAAGGGTTTTCGTCCACTTTAGTCATTTTAGTTTATCATGTGCAGCTACGATGCGGCAACGCGGCCTAAGCACGCAGCCTGGCTGAGGGCTTAGGACAGACACATGCATGAGTATGCCTATTCTCAAACGATTATAGATCTTATTTTCAAACAATTATAACTCTGTCAATTCTCAATCATTTCTTACCATTCAACATGTTATGTTGAAAAAAATGTTCCTTGTTTTTTTTGCTGTATGTGGCGTGCATTTATCCCAAGTCTGCGAAATGTTATAAAGTAAATGGCAAAAAAGTCGGGAATTTGCGGCAAAAAAGATGTTTTTTTTTTATCGTTCATTTCTCGGTCAATTCTGGGCCATTTTTTACATTTCAAAATACAGCGTGATGGGGAAAAACCTTCTCTCTCAGATGCTGTATAGAATATGTGGGTAGGGGTTCTCTACGATGCGGGATCGAGCAAAATTTAAGTGTCGGGACACGAAGATCTCTCTCTCTCTGGCGGCTTTTGTCAGGCCCCGATATAAAGTTTCACAATTGGGGGGGGCGAAAACCTTATGCGTTATACAACGTGTTTGGGGGGGCACCCCCCCTGTGCACAGCCTTTTTGCCGGCTCTGCAAAAAAGAAAAAAGAAAAGCAAGAAAAAAGGCGATCGAAAGTAATCGCCGACCTTCCTCAACGCCTTGCATTGCCTGCTCTGCTGCTCCGTCAATGAAGAAAATAAAACATAACCTCGACTCGCGGCTGCTTTAGCCTACTCGCCACGGTGTTTGAGGAGAGGAGGGTGTGTGGAACATGCACTGCGTTGACCATGACCACATTCTACGAGTGTCACTAGTCATGCAGAAACGAATCATCCGCCACACAGATGAATGTATTATAGTGGATATTTCCACTTGCTTTTGATACACTTTGTTGTTATATGATGATATCTCCTAAAAAATGTTTGTGTACTCTGTAATATCATGATCATACATTAATAATGAATCATACATTTTCTTTCTTTGCAGGGCTGTGATTGGGCCCAACTGCAGAACTGTAAGTGACATGGAGGGGAATTTGTTTCACAAAGAGGGGAGCAATTTGAGGAGACGTGCATTGAATAAAGTTAAAAAAATAGTAGAGCATGCATCAGTAGAGCAGGCAGAGTATGATGATGATCATATGGAGAAGGCTTGGATATTGAAGGATTTGAGTGTGAAGATAATAGAAATGTGGCCAGAGTTTTGAACATTGATGCATCTGGTGAACATGAAGAGATGCAAGCTGATACTGATGGAGAAATTGGGGAGACTGAGAGTGAGCACATGTGGTCAGAATACAGGTTTGATTCTGGTGATGAGTTTGATGATGGTAGTTCTGAAAATGATTTGAAATCTTCTTTGGCAGACTGGGCCATTGAATTTGGATTTCTTTGATTGCATTAACAGCCCTGCTCTCCATCCTTAAACCACACCATTCCATTTTACCCAAAGATGCCAGAACACTACTGGGTACAAAAATAAAATACACAATAGAGACACTGGCAGGAGGACGGTTTCATTATTTTGGCATAGTAAATGCATTTCATTACATTCTTGATAAGTTGTGGTCAAGCCTTCCAGATGGGGATACCTTAAAACTACAACTTAATATTGATGGTCTGCCACTATTTAAGAGCAGGAGTACTCAGTTTTGGCCAATTCTTGGCATGTTACAAGGCCAAAGAAGTAAACCAGTCGTAATTGGTCTTTTTTGTGGTGATACTAAACCGAAGTCATTGTCTGAATATTTGCAACACCTCGTTAGTGAACTAAAAACACTTAGTAGTGGGTTTGTTTTTAAAGGAAAAACATTCATTTTGAAGCTCACATCTGTTGTTTGTGATGCCCCAGCCCGTGCCTTTATCAGAGGTGTGAAATCACATACAGCCTACTATGGCTGTGACAAGTGCCAACAAAAGGGTCTAAGGCTTGGTAACAGAATGACTTTCCCTGAGATCCGTGCAAGGTGCAGAACCGACAAATGTTTTAGGGAAGGCACTTTTAATGAACACCACAATGAACACACACCTTTCTCTGATCTTAATATCGACATGGTTGCCACCTTCCCGCACGATTATATGCACTTGGTGTGCTTAGGGGTGACAAAACGACTGATTGAGTTGTGGATGGGTCCTCCTGGCCCATTGTCCTGCCGTATATCTCATAGTCAAGCCTCTTCGCTTTCAGAGAAGCTACTTGCTTTGACCGATTACATTCCAACGGAGTTTGCTAGAAGGCCACGTACACTGGCTGAGAGAGGCAGATGGAAAGCAACAGAGCTACGACAATTTTTGTTGTATACTGGTCCTGTTGTACTGAAAGATGCGTTGAAGTCTCAAATCTATGACAATTTCATGCTTTTGTCTGTTGGTGTCTACATTTTGGCAAGCTCGAAATATTGTTTCAGGTTGAATGATCTTGCAAATTCATTATTGGTTTCTTTTGTTGAGCATTTTGCCAGTCTTTATGGGAAGGAGTTTCTAGTTTACAACATACATTGTCTTGTGCATCTTAGCCAGGATGTAAAAATGCATGGCAATTTGGATCACTTTTCCGCATTTCCTTTCGAAAATTACTTGGGACAACTTAAAAGGATGGTTAGGGGTCCCCGCAATCCCCTGACACAAGTGATCCGCAGGTTGTCTGAAATGGATGGCACCCAAGATGTTTTTTCACAAACAGCTAAAACATATAAGTTGGAACATAAAGATGGGCCTGTGCCACAGTCACTCAATGGAGAAGTACGCCAGTTTAAAGTGTTGGCCATGGATGGTGTACTTGTCAAACCATCATTGAGAGATTCCTGCATCAGAATTGGGGAAAAGGTGGTTTTGGTTGAAAACTTTGTTGTTGATGGAGATATAGAATATGCAGCAGGTAAAGAATACAAATGCAAGGAAGCATTCTTTGAATATCCATTTGACTCCAGAGAGTTAGGAATACTATGTGTTTCTAACCTGTCTCTGAATGTGAAGTACTTTCGGATGGAGGAACGTGTACAAAAGTGCATCAGATTGCCATATCGTGACAAGTTTGTTGTTGTGCCCCTTATACATTAAAATGAGTCACACTAGGTTACTGAATCAAGGAAGAATGATGCATTCATGGGCCCAGTGTTTCCCCTAGCTCAGGGGTTTTCAACCGGTGGTCCGGGACCACCAGTGGTCCTTGAGAGGGTTTTAGGTGGTCCCCAAGCTAAATGATGGAAAGTTTGCTTAGCCAGATCTAACTCTTGAGAATGTAAAAATGAAACCAAATGGGTCCATTTGGTTTCATTTTTGCAAGAGTTAAAATATTCATCTGAATTAGCACCACTTAATTAAGAAGTCTACACTGCTTTGTTTGCAAAATCCAGCCTGAAATTGTGGACAAAAGCAAAACAAATCTTTAGATTTGGGGTTTGTGGGCTAAAATGTTCTCAAATGGTGGTCCATGAGATGAAAAAGGTTGAAAACCCCTGCCCTAGCTGATAGTGTGGGCCTGTAGGGGAGAGCTTTCATGCTCATGCATGTGTCAGACATGTGAACCTACACGTGTGGTTTTTTTTTTTTCTCTCTCTCTCTTTCCCTCTTCATGTCGGTCTACCAATCAATCTGTGGTTGGCACCACACAATATTGAATATAGGCAGGGAAACAATGGCGCCATCTTAAACGAGCATTACATGAAGATACAATTTAAAATGTGTGGAGTGGTCCATGTTGGCTCTGTTGCAGTGCTCATTTGCACGACTGAGGACAAATGCTGACTTGCATATATGCACGTGTCTCCCATATTGCTCCCAAGTTGTGAGTTCTAACAAATATCTGAAAAGAACATTATGTTTAATTATCCTTAGGCAATGTATCACATAGTAGTTTTTGAACAAACAAATGAAGTGGAAGTCGTGCCATCCAATTGGCTCAGTGGAAAAGAATGCATGTGGCCACCATGCAAAGTAGATCCTGTGAAGGCCACCAAGAATAGAGAACCACCTGGAGAAGACTGGGTATCATACACTGTCAAAGTTGTTTACACATCAAGTAAGTCCATTCTGCTTGAGTGTTGCATTTAGTGATGTTAATGATTCAGGGGTTGACACTAAGTCAACATTTACTTGTCATTTACATTTACTTGTCTGACGGGCAAGTGCCTGTCAGACAAGTAAATATCATGTTCTACTTGCCCTCGGCTCAAGGCCACTTGCCTCCCAGAATGTATTGTACATTTTGCATTACTGTTTATTTTAACATATTTTTTACTTTCTACTTGCATGCTTGAAACGTCTCCTTTCTCAGTTTAAAAGTTTGAAAACTGTCCATTTTGGAACATTTTTAATACTGTACAGTGTACACTACAAAAAGTTGACAGTAATGCAAAATGTACAATACATAATGGGGGCAAGTGACTATAAGTTGAGGGCAATTGGAGCATGATATTTACTTAACAGGTACAGGTCAACCCAATATCCTCTCACTGTATGACAATGCACACATTTGATTTGTTTGCCTTTTTATTCTTTCTGCATATTAGCAAAATGCCAACTTTATATTAGACATTGAGCAAAATTAAGAAACACTCACTAGTACATTCATAGCACTACATTCATAAGTTTTAGACACCATTATCATGTTGGGCTAAACAAAATAACTACTGACTGACCAAAGTTAATGGTGAGGGCCCGTAACTATTAACTCTGTTGTTTTGCAGGTGACTACAATGAGGCACGATTAAAGCTCCCAGAAGCAGTTCTGCATACTGACCTTGGGACAGATGAGGATCATTCTCCTATTAAAGCCAAAAGGCGTAGAAGGTATGTTATGTTTTATTTCTACAAATCTATACGCCACCTCTCAGGTCTTCAATGCTGGCCTGCTTGCTGTGCCAAAAAAATGACAACTAAAAAAACACGGAGGTGAAGCTGTTTTTTGCTTCTACAGGCTGTCTGCATGGAACAAAATCCCACTGTAGTAAACAGGCACCTTCTGTACTCTTAAATCACAGCTCAAGACTTACTTTTATTCTGTCTTTAATTGATCTTTTAAATTCCTTGTAATTCATGTCCCCCCCACCCATTGCTCTGTAAACCACTTTGAGTGGTTCTAATTGAATAACATGAAATATTTCATTAGACAAAAGAACCTCAGCCTCCCTGGTGAAGATGATACGGAAGACCATGATACGGAACAGCCAAGATCTATGCAAAGTCATAAGCCAAGGAAGATGTAAGATTATTATTCCTGTTATGCAACATGCAGATAATATATTTGGTTTGCTATGTCATTACAGTCCATGCCATGAAAGATGCTGTACAAATAGTTATCACATTATACATTTTCTTATTGAATAACTTGAAATATTTCATTAGCCAAAAGAACCTCAGCCTCCCTGGTGAAGATGAGGAAGAAGACCATGATATGGAACAGCCACGATCTATGCAAAGTCATAAGCCAAGGAAGATGTAAGAATATTACTAGTGTTATTATTTATTATTCTGTTATGCAACATGCTAATACTATATTTGTTTTGCTATGTCACTACAGTCCACCTGAACTACCTTGTGCGCCAACAATTGAACATCGATTTGGTCATGCAGTACAGAATGAACCGGGCGAGGAGGCTAGAGCAACACCATGGTAAACTCACGATATTTTGACTTTTTTTGAGTTTGCTAAACCCATTTAGGCCTAACCTAAGGTTTTTGAAAACTTTAAATATTTATATTAGCACAAAAACACAATGTATATTTGAATACTGTACATACTGTACAGGATCCAAATATGGATTCCCGTCCTTAATGGGTTAAATATTAATGTATTTGAAAAATGTATTAACTGCTTTGTTCTGTCTTTGTGTCCAGTGAATCTCCCTCTCCTCCTGGCCTGCACCACAGCCACCAGTCGTCTCCTCGCCTGCAACATCGAAGCCTCACAACTCCTGGTCATCGCAGTGAATCTCCCTCTCCTCCTTGCCTGCAACATCGAAGCCTCACAACTCCTGGTCATCGCAGTGAATCTCCCTCTCCTCCTGGCCTGCAACACCGAAGCGTCACAACTCCTGGTCATCGCAGTGAATCTCCCTCTCCTCCTGGCCTGCAACACCGAAGCGTCACAACTCCTGGTCATCGCAGTGAATCTCCTGGCCTGTACCACAGCCGCCATTCGTCTCCTGGCCTGCAACGCCGAAGCGTCACAACTCCTGGTCATCGCAGTGAATCTCCCTCTCCTGGCCTGTACCACAGCCGCCAGTCGTCTCCTGGCCTGCAACGCCGAAGCGTCACAACTCCTGGTCATCGCAGTGAATCTCCTTCTCCTCTGGCCTGCACCACAGCCGCCGTCGCCTCCACGCCTGCAACATCGAAGCGCCACAACTCCTGGTCATCGCAGTGAATCTCCTTCTCCTCCTGGCCTGCACCACAGCCGCCGGTCGCCTCCACGCCTGCAACATCGAAGCGCCACAACTCCTGGTCATCGCAGTGAATCTCCTTCTCCTCCTGGCCTGCACCACAGCCGCCAGTCGCCTCCACGCCTGCAACACCGACGCCTCACAACTCCTGGTCATCCACCAAATTATGACTCTCCTGCTACTTCTGGCCTGCACTACAGAAGCCAAGTGAATCCAGATGAGACAACACCCCCAGGTAGGACCTGCCTGACTGACGCACACACGCACGCACTCACACACTACACACACCTGTGGTTTAATAATAGATGCCAAAAATGGGGGGGGGGGGGGCACAGTAGATAAAAAAACTATTTCCATAAGCCTACTCTGATAATGTGTAGAGGCCTATACCAACAAAAGAAATTAAGCTTGCCTGTTTTATTCCCGTATGCTGAATTGTGAACAAAGTGGCTCTCACTTTGTTTATGAATGATTCTCCATAGCATGCAAGAGATGGGCTTTAAGGCTCCCATAGCCTGGAGTAGGGCTTCACGATTTTGCCTAAAAAAGTGGGGATTTTGGGGATAAAACGACTACATTATGAAAAAGTTATTTATGTTAAATAAGTTTTTATTTGATTCTCCTCTCTCCAATAGGTAATGGGGTGGTATTTCTTTTCTCTTATTGGAGTCTTGGAATACCTTTCCTTAAAGTAAACAGCAGAACACATTGCATTTTTTTTTTATTTACCAGAACACTTTTTACAGTAAGGCAGGCTGTGAGCCAGTGTGACACAGTTCTACCATACATGTGGTAGGAAAGGGAAAACACGATTTTCGAATTTCAATTTTACATTGTCCAAATTCTGAAACCTCGATTTAATTTCGATTGATTGTGAAGCCCTAGCCTGGATGTTTACAATGCTCTGATTGGTTATGCCATTTTTAGGGTGAAACTTCAAAGTATAATGAATTAACCACTTCACCTTCAAATAACATGTCTAAACATCCTAACCAGAGGTCTGGGAAAGGAGTGCATTGCAACTTGCAAGGGGGCTTTGATAATGTTAACCATAGTACATTTGTCAACACTGACCACTCAGATAACTCTTGTATACTAGACTATGAATCGCCCAATTAATCGTCAAAACTGTCTGTTGATTATGTACAGTTGATCATTCTTCCGTTATCCATTATACCGACTGACTGCAAAACGAAGCCTAGCCCTGTCAATATAATGCGTTTAACCATGCAAGATTTCTTCCAGTTTTATCATGCCATTGTCCAGATATAGCACCCCGTTTCTTTATTTGAATATGCTAACCATTCCTAAACACAAACTACAGGTGCTGGCCAGTAAATTAGAATATCATCAAAAAGTTGAATTATTTCCACAATTCCATTAAAAAATCAGAACTTTCATTAATTATAGATCCAGTGCTCACATTATAAATGATTTCAAGTATTTTTGTTTTTACATAATTTTGGCTTCCAGCTCAGAAAACCCACCAAATCAGGATTTCAAAAAAAATTGAATATTTTATGAGACTACTAAAAATGTGTTTTAAATGAAATGTTAAGAAATGTTGACTATTTGTCTACAGTATATTATTGTATGCAGTTAATACTTGGTCTGGGCTACTTTGGAACAGATGATTTCATCAATGGGGCGTGGCATGGAGGTGATCAACCTGTGGCACTGTTGAGTTGTTATGAAAGCCCAGTTTTGCGTGCGTCAGCCATAAATGAATTTGTATTGTTCAGTCTTATGTCTCACACCTCTCACACCTCCTCTTGACAATACAAGCCAGAATCTGGGTTGTATTGTCAAGAGGAAGGTGTGAGACATAAGAATGAACAATACAAATTAATTTATGGCTGTTATTGAAGCAAAACTGGGCTTGCATAACACAAAGAGTGCCACAGGTTGATCACCTCCATGCATGCATAAAGTAGCCCAGACCAGGTATTAACTGCATACATTAATATACTTTTTAAATGGTCAACATTCCTTGTTTAATTCGTCAGTAGTTTGAAACATTGTTATATACTGTATTTTATTCACATTTTGTTCTTGTGTCAAAGTGAAGAAAGAGTCAGAAATTGACTGGCAGCTTCTATTTATTTTGTGGCAAAGTGGTGCCAATGTGCACAACGCAGACTACTAGTTGCTATAGTGTTTTTTATGTTTATTAAGTGGCAAAGTGATGCCAATGGTGCTGCAGAGTTGGACTGTTATGTCACTTGACTCTACTGTTTTTCTTCACTTTTGTTACAGACAGGTTGACTATTCAAGACCTGTTTTTTATATTTGTTCAAAGACATTGGTTTAAGGCAGCAGTTTGTCTACCATGTACTACTGTCAATTTGACTGTAAATGGTAAATGGTGCATTTATATAGCGCCTTTATCCAAGGCGCTTTACATAGATTGTGCATCACATTCAACACATTCACACACACATTCATACACTGATGGCAATGGAAACCATGCAAGGCACCTACTAGCACATCAGGAGCAATTAGGGGTTAAGTGTCTTGCTCAGGGACACATCAACACTAACTCTGCGGGAGCCCGGGATCGAACCGGCAACCTTGTGGTTACTCTACCTCTGAGCCACTGCCGCCCCTGCATAATCCTATCGGCACCAAATGTTTGCACAATTCACACAAAGTGTTTTAATCCTAGCTTAAAAAAATAATATCGGTCACAAATCAGTTATCGGTGGTTGTATTCCTATATTGGTCTTAAAATTCTATATTGGTTGGGCTCTATTGTATACCGTAGATGTATCAGCTCTGTTGATCGTTTTGCTAGGTGTTTGATCTATATATTAATTAAATGCACTACTATCCCCAGGGCTGCATGTGAAAACTTCTGCAGTAGCGAAGAAAGCATCACCCTCCCTTTGTTTATGTAAGAATATTTAATTGTATTTATGTCTCTGCTCCACACTTTATAGAATCAGCTGTTTGAATACTAAATGCTAAAACACTTTTTTTTTTCCTCCCAGCGCTACTGCAAAATATCTTGACCAATCAGGAGGTGATGAAGGTCCAGATGCAGAGTATCTTACAAACTGTCCAAGGATTAAAAACAATGACAGAAGAACAGATTGGTAATTGTATTTCTTTTTTCTATTCATACATCTCTATCTGTCATGTATCTGCTGCTATGCCCATGGTCCACGGTCCTTATGTCTGACCTCAGGTAGATGCTGCACCAGAGAAACTGGGGAATCCTCCCTACTATAGTGTGGTGTTCCTCCCTGTCCCCAGTGAGCCCCTGGGGTCAAAACACACCTAGTTCCAGTTTGGGCTTTGGGAGAATAGCCTTTCGTCCAATGAAAAGCACACACGTTAATCTCAGAGTGTGTACATCTTGCTACCAGGGGGCTGGAGGTTTTTCCAAATCACGTACTATACCTTCAAGGCTATAGTACGGATACCATATAAACCAGTGATGTGATGAAACCTTTTCTGATTATCATTCTAACAGGTGTTGATCCAGAACTCCTGCCAGTGAAGGACGCCGAAGCCCTTCAAAAGCTGGAAGAGCTCCTTCAAAACACCCCTGAGCTTAAAAACCAGCTGGTAAGATTTCAGTGTTTACTTGGAAACACAGACAAACCCTTTTTTGATGGCTGCATGAGAGGAGTCTAGGTTTACCACACAACGATGCCGTGTGGAAATGAGAGGAGAATTAAAAGTTAAAATGTGTCATTCATGCAATGTGTGGTGAACTTGTAGATCAGTTGTATTTATACAGTTAAAGCACTTCTGTGTCTAAAACACAGAAGTGCCCTCTTACGGGAGGTTGCCCAATGCTCTCTTCTTCAACGCACTGTCCACACAGACCTGCTTTGACACTGCTCTGTTGACTAACTTGGTACAGTGAAAAACACACACGTTTAATCTCAGCTTAATTTGATTTAAACCAAAAACATCAAAATCATCAAAATGCATTGCTTTGATTTCCCGTTTGTGTCTATAACTGCGCACTGCATGACAGATGTCCTACAGGAAAGTTTTACTGGACATTAGTACAGTACGTTTCCAGCAGCAGCCCAATATGTGATCTGTATTCTATATAAAAAAATGGCTGTTGAATGATATGTTATCAAATTAATTCCAGCTTCTAAATTAATTTAATCACCATTTGAACGTATTTGATGTACAATATATGCCATGTTTTCCTGTACAGGATTTGAACATAAAAAATAAAAAGCTACAAGCATTGGGGACTTTAAGTATTTGAGAAATAAACAGATTTTCTTTTTTTTTTATTTTTTTAACCAATGAGAAAATGGTCAGTTGAGTCACTGTGCACACGAGTTAATTGTGTTATTTTTTTTAATCTGATTAATTAACAAAATGAATTTAACTAATTAACTTTAATCTCAACAGCCTTAATAAAAATATATTTATTTTGAACCGTTTGATATTCATTCGAGTTCATGAGGGCTATCGAAAGGAATGTTCAATTATCATTTTTGGCAAATATTTGCAGCCCTACTAACCGTTATCTTACAGTGGCTTGCACAAAACGGCGTGCATGCTGTTTCACTGTGTGTGGTTAAGTTACATCGAGTGAACGTTTCCTTCCGTGATTCTAATGTTGGCATGTTAAGATAAAGAATGACTTGGCAATAGGTGTGTAACAATATAGTAACTTCATTTCGATATACTTGGATTTTTGAAATTAAAAGTTGTTTCTTCGATGCAAACGGCAACATTAACTATAGTTTGCCATTCAAATCTGTATCGAGTAGTTTTCATTGCAGATAATCAATTGCATTAATACTGCATCGAATTTTGCATTTTTTTTTAAAGGGGGAAAAAAAGAAAAGGAGTGGTTTAATTACTTTGTTTAAGACGATGCCAAAGCATTTTAAATGGTTAACTATATCGATTTCAAATCATTGGATTGTATTGCTAGAATGTCCATACAGTATATCGTCCTGGAATGAACTAACAAATGTCAATAACAAATGTCAATTCACAGAGTCATCTATTGGCGCTTAAAGGGGGGCTGAACGTCAAGGAGAGCGTTTGGCGGATCATGGCAGCAACACTGACCAACTCCCTGCCCAAAAGGACAAACATGCGTGGCATTAACGGCAAAATTGGGTTCAAGGACCTACGTGTCAAGGGCGTTGTGGTTGGTAAGTTTATATTGAGATTCATCGTCTCCCCCTTGGACTCACTTGCATTTATATATTGTGCTCAATAACTTTGTTCACTACTGCTACTCATAGAAACCTGTGATGGCCATGTATTGAGGTCAGGGGAGGATGGGGCCACGCCATGAGTTTTTTTTTTTTTTCCCTGCTATGGGCATAAAAGGGGAAAAACTCATGGTGTGGCCCCATCCTCCCCTGACCTCAATCGTATTGATAATGTCTGGAGCATCCTCAAGCGAAAGATCTATGAGGGTGGGAGGCAGTTCACATCCAAACAGTAACTCTGAGAGGCTGTTCTGACATCCTGCAAAGACATTCAAGCAGAGACTCTCCATAAACTCACAAGTTCTATGGATGAAAGAATTGTAAAGCTGCTATTAAACGAGGGGTCCTATGTTAACATGTAACTTGACCTGTTAAGATGTTTTGGATTGAAATAGCTTTTTTTCTGAACCTATGTCCTCATTATTGCAACAAATTTAACAAATTACTATTTTCAGTTCTTTACAAACTAGAAAATGTATTGAACTATGTTGTGCATAATAATTTGGAACAGTGTGTTTTAAGTTTTTTATTTTTCTAAATTCTGTTTTCATTAGGAGCTTTGTTCAATAACATTTGGAGTAAAAATTGACAGCTAGTGACTTGAAAATTATGCTGATCATCAAATATTTTGGAAAATCAAACAAACATTTGCGTAATTGGAACACAGTCTATGTATCTGCTTCGAGTCGGCCTGGCTGAACTTATTGTAGGACCAGGCTCAACATTTTAGGCCCAATTAAAGCTCTACATTGTACCACAAGTTACTCCTGTATTTCGTGATAAAGTAATTTTTTTGTCTGTGTCTTTTAGCGGCTGTGCGGCGTAATGCGCCATCCCGTCATGCTACGGACCAAGAGATCGAACGTTACATGACTAAATGGCTGCAGTTGGCCAGTGACAGAGATGGTGGACGGTTGGCGAGGATGCAGGGAAGATCAAATGCAGGGGAGCCTGGAGATCAGCCAGCAGCTCTGTAAGCTGTGGTTGTAACTGTTTTTGTCTTGTGTTTTGGGGCTTTACACTTTGGAAAGCATGCCAGCCACAGACCACCTTTGACATTTTAGCCCCACAGACACCAAAACTAAAGATTATATTTGCTTTTGTACACAATTCCAGGCTGGATTTAGGAAACAAAACAGTCAAACATACAGATCAAAATGAACATTAATCTTATACATTGTGTGCAGACTTGGGGAGGATTCCAATGAGCTCTTAAGAGTGTGTTTAAAAAAAAAAAAAATGTAAAAAAAAAAAAAAACACAAATGGACCCTTGTGGGTCCTTTTGGTTTCATGTTCGCGAACTGTTTTTGTTTTTTCTCCTGTTCTTGAATAGTTTGGTTTCATTTCTGTGCTTTACAGTTTCGGTTTTCAAAGTTCAATTTCCACAGACCACCCTTTGACATTTTAAGACACCAAAACTAAAGATTTATTTTGCTTTTGTACACAATTCCAGGCTGGATTTGGGAAACAAAACCGTCAAACGAACGGATCAATATGAACATTCTTATACATTCTCTAGATGTGTAGACTTGGGATAATTCCAAGGAATGATGAATATTTTAACTCTTGAGAGTGTAAACATGAAACCAAATGGACCCACAAGGGTCAATTTGGTTTGATTTTTACACTCAAAGAGCAAACTGTTATCTTGTTCGTGAATAGTTTGGTTTTATTTGGTTTTATTACAGTTTCAATTTCATAGCCTGTATTTAGAAAGCATGCAGCACACCCATTTGGCATTTGGTTTCATGTTTACACTCTCAAAGAGCGAACTGTTTTTGTTCGCTCTTTGTGTTCCTGTGTTCACCCTTTGACATTTTAGCCCCACAGACGAAAACTAAAGATTTATTTTGCTTTTATACACAATTCCAGGCTGGATTTAGGAATGTAGGAAAAATAGTCAAACATACAGATCAAAAATGAACATTAATCTTCCACAATCTCTAGGTGTGTAGACTTGGGATAAATCACATGCTGAATATTAACTCCTGAGAGTGTAAACATGAAACCAAATGGACCCATAAGGGTCCATTTGGTTTGATTTTTTACACTCAAGCGTTCCATCTGGTTGACCAACTTCATCATTTAGCTGGGGGGACCACCTGTTTTAAACCCCTGTTGAGTAAATATTGTCTTTCTGCTCATTTGTATTGTTTGCTGCTCATTTGTGTTTGTATTGCTGCTCATTTGAAAGTTTGAACATTCCGTTTGATAGCCCTCATGCACTTAACCCATTGTCCTGATCAAATTCTAGTTTCTGATGCTAGATTGTAGTTCCTCATGCCAGATTCCTTCCCCCCACGGTAGATTGTACTTCCTCTCAGAAACTGGAATCCAACTTCAGAAACTACAGTCTACTGACACTAGATTCTAGTTCGGAACTAGAATCTAGTGTCAGAAACTGGACACTAGATTCTAGTCCATGACACTAAATTCTAGTTTGTGACACTAAATTCTAGTCCCTGGCGCGAGGTTCTACTGTAGTTTTTCTGGAAAAATCTCTTTCTGTGTCAGTGATGCTTAACATATTTCATAGGAAGGACCCCCAGAAATATCTATTATTTAGCTGCAGAAGCTCATCTAAAAACATGTTGTTCTAGTGATCCCCCAGAAGCAAAGATTTGAGTTAAAAATGTTTGCTTCTGAAATAATGTATTCAAAGATTTGCACCACATTTTCACAATTTTTCAAAAATAGCAGAACTACAAGCTCATATCGCGCCACTCGGTGGCGCGATATGAGCTTGTAGATCTGCTATCTTTCGACAGCTAAAACACCATTCAGTACACAAAGGGTTAAATCAATTATTTTTGGCCAATATTTGCTAGTCTGTGAATAAAATGTGTTTATTGAAAAGTTGATTTCTCACTTTGGGTTTCTTATTTCCAGTGCATGGTCAACTGAAGACATTTTGAAGGTCTTGCTACCAGTGGAGAAAACATTCATCTCAATGGGTGAGAGAAATGTTACATGACACATAGACCATTTTACGTCTGTACATGACTGGCCCATTGTAAATGGTCTGTGTAATGTAACTTTTCTCTCACCCATTGAGATGAATGTTTTCTCCACAGAAGTTTCCTTCAGCTGGTCCATGTCCGGCAAGTAGAAGGCCTGGCTCTGGCATACCACAGCCGGGCCTTGTACGTGCCGGCGAACCGTTGCCGCATCTGGGCCGAATGTAAGGTATGGGCCAGCTGTGGACCTACTGTTCTGGCCAGCCTGGGTAGGACGGTATGGGCCAGCTGTTGACATCCTCTTCTGGCCCAGCTCTGGGTAAGACAGTATGGGCCAGCTGTGGACACACTGTTCTGGCCCAGCTCTGGGTAGGATGGTATGGGCCAGCTGTGGACACACTGTTCTGGCCCAGCTCTGGGTAGGACGCTATGGGCCAGCTGTGGACATACTGTTCTGGCCCAGCTCTGGGTAGGACGGTATGGGCCAGCTGTGGACATACTGTTCTGGCCCAGCTCTGGAACAGAGCAGTTTTTTACACAGCTGGCCCATGTCTGGTCCATGCCCGGCCCGCTGTGTAATGCCGGTGCCGGCCCCTATACCTGCCGGCGAACCGTTGCCGCAATCTGGACCAAACGTAAGTGAATCATGTGGGCCAGAACAGGCCGCCACCAAATTTGCTATGGGGAGATGTGGGTGAAACTGGTTAACTTATACCTCAACAGAAAGCCAACCCTACCCATGGTAACAGCTCGTGACAATCCAGCTTTAGACACAGGTCAACAAAATGGTCATCACAAAAATAAACCCCATCCTAACAGGAATAGAGCAAATATACCCAACTGAAATAACACTAGGACGTTTTAAGATTATTATATCACAATTCCAACACGAAAATAAAAAAACAAATACAAAAATGCAAATATAAAATATAATATATTTATTTTGCCCCCCTAAATGCCCATGACTGCCCCACCAAACGTGTTGGCATGCGAAACACCCAAGCTATTTCAAATTGAAGTGCCTCATATTTAAAAATGGATTTGAACCACGACTAGGCTACTGCTACTAAACCAAATACAGCTGTGTCACCACTAAACCAACAGCATTTCATCATTGAAAACTGTCTGAGACTCTGAGACCTTAGCTATAATCATGCTGTTTGCCTGTAACTTCAACAACTGTTGATAATATAGGTGCTAAAATTGCCTAATAAAAGACCTATAACTGAAAATGGCATGCCGTTTCGCTTCGCCCACGGGCGATGAAGCCGCCCCCATGCCATTTTCCTCCTGCCCCCCAATTGAGAAATGCTACATCCGCCCCTGTTGCAATGTCGCTGCAACTTGCATTGCACTTGCATGGATTCGCAGGCACGAGGCGCACCTGTGGAGAAGACCTAATTAAAATGCGCTTCGAGCCAGATTGCTTAATAAATTACTTAAATCACTTTGACTCTCTAATCATCGATTCGTAAAGCATATATGTCCCTGCTGGAGAAATGTTTGCTTACCTTTGGAGCGCACGCCTAAGTATGCCTTTGATCCACGGAAAATCCCCCATAAAATAGTCCCACGGCTTGTTACTGAACAGAAAAATACTCCACTGCTGCGATCGATCGATAACAACAACAGTGTCTAACCCTGGAAGGCCCAGTGCTGCTTTTTGGCAACATTAGCCCCTTCATTAATTGCTAATTAACCCTTTGTGTCCTGGACGCGTTTTGGTGTTTTATCTGTTGAAAAATAGCAGATCAACAAGCTCATGTCGCGCCACCGAGTGGCGCGACATGAGCTTGTTGTTCTGCTATTTTTGAAAAATTGTGAAAATGTGCTGCAAATCTCTGAATACATTATTTTGGAAGCAGACATTTTATCTCAATTTTTCGCTTCTGGGAACCCCAGAACAACATGTTTCAGATGGCGGTCTGCAGCCAAATATGGATAATTCTGGTGCCTTGCTTGATATATGTTCGCATCACTGAACAGGAACACAGGTTTCCAGAAAACTAGAAT
>CM076965.1:65393128-65427226 GCA_039105355.1 Benthosema pterotum
ACAATGCTGTTTGTAGGTAAACATATGAAGCTGTGCTGGTTCTGACAGTGACACCATTTTGTCTTTTTTTTTTTTTAATTAATTTTATATCCCACGATTTTGCAACCCCATTTTTTCCCAGTGCCAATTCCTAATGTGATCCTGGGCTCTACACACCCTCCGCCAACCTGGGGAGGCAGCAGACTGGGCTCATGCTTCCTTCAAGGCATGAGGAGTCGCGCCACCTTCTTTTCACCTGACAGGGGGGAGTTTCCCTGGTTGGACGTAGTGCGTGGAAGGAACACGTTATTCCAACCAGTTCCAGTCCCCTCCATCAGGTCGGCCCGGCTGGCCAGGGGAGGCAGTTTAGAGTCCAGGATTACTGCATGTTTTTGTGAGGGTATCTACACTAGGGGACACGGGGAGAACATGCAAACTCCACACAGAAAGACCCTTTCACCAACCCCGCCTCGGGTATGGGCACTGATGACGCGGAGGAGCAGACACGCCGCCAGCACCCACAGCAGCGCCCCTAGCGGGAGTCGAACCCAGACCTTCTAGCTGTGAGGCGACAGCACTAACCACTGTGCCACCGTGCCCCTAGTGTCACCATTTGTCGCCAGTGAATAAATGACTGCTGCTAAATGCCGGCAGCAGTCTGAAGACTTGAGTTCTTAGTAACACACAACACAGGCAAAGTTCACAATGCTGAACGACACGTAGCATTTTAAAACTGTGCAATCACTTGCGGTAGTGTAAAAAGCCTTCCATAGTGCAACGACAACAACAGCTATAGACCAGGCTGCACATGGCTTCCTGCACCGGCGAACTTCTCCATAGTAAACAATAGGCTATGGACTCAATTTCCCATAAGCCTTTGCTTATGACTGAAATGAAAACATAAGTCGGACAAGCCGTTCTACAATGAATTAACTCGGCAAGTCATGTTCAAAAGAGTTAAGCTACACTTTTCATTCCAATTGTGGCTGAAATGTGGAGATTAAAGGCTCATTCATACTCCACAGTGAAGCGACTCGCGGTGAACGGGCATCACCGTGGTGTAGTTTTTTAAGGGCTAAAGAACTACAACATGACGCCATTCACCGCGGTGAACAGCTCTCACTGCGCATCCTGACACATCTCTCTGTTTCTACTATCCGTCAAGTCCGTTCACTCTGGGGCATTCACCGCGTTCACTGATTGGTCTAGAATGGCATGCTCGAAAGCGCAGGAGGTCGAGAACACAGCTGATGACAGCGACAGAAAGCAAAATAGAAAACAAATAGAAACAGATAGAAGAATACTATAGGCAGTAGAGAGAAACAAAAAGTAGAAGATGAGAAGGGAGGAAAAAAATAGTCAAAATGAATGAATTTGAAGAAATGTTGTCAATGGAGGTCAGGCAATATGAACATCTTTATAACAAAGAAAAACTTGGTCCCGCCGCTGTGCCTCCTGCTTCAGTGGTTAGAACCTCACACATACACATCACCTCTAAACAACAGGTGGGCCGAGTCAATCCTTAAGGACACCACAGCGAGTAGGCCTCACTGCATTCACTGTGTAAGGTGAAAGCCCAATTCACCTTAAACGGTGAAGCCGCTTCGCTTCACTCTGGAGTATGTGACGGAGCCTTTACACTTTGACTTCTATACACGACTGGACCGAATTGAACGCCGACTCGGCAGCAAAGTAGTTGACCATGCTTGGCCGTTCCTGCAGCTTGTGTAGGCCTATGTGAAATGACTGGGGGGGGGGGGGTTGCTACAATTGTGCTTTATGTGCAGTAAACAGAGCTGTGTGTTTGTGGGCCCAGAGGTAAATTTGGATAGAATTTGGCTCTGTGAACTGCAGCACATTTACACATTCAATAAATTAAAACGTGGGCTGATAAAAGCACTGAGCTTGTAATGAAAAACATCCTTGGGGCACGAAGCACAAAGGTGTGCAAGTCGATGCGCCCTCCTACACTTGACACACACATTACCTAGCTAGGGCATGCGCACACGCACACCCGGTTACATTGTATTCATTAAAGAAAAATGAATAAATTCCACCAAAAACTAACATACAGTCATGGAGGTGGTAGTCTGATGTGCACACATCAACATTAGCAGATGATTTGGATTCATGTTTAGAAAATATATGGTTCATAATATGTTTTGTTGAACTGGAGACACTGGAGTCCTCCGCTGATGTCCTCCAGTGACTGCAATGACAGGGCTTGACACTACCACTTGCCCGGGGCAAGTAAAAAAAAATGGTGGGGCAAGTGAAGACTGCTACCTGGTTGCCCGACCGGGCAAGTGTGCAACTTAGTGCACTATAACACAACACAAGATATATTTGTCTTGAAGGCTCTGTTTATACTCTACTGGTCCGGAATGGGGATTTTTTTGCCTTGACAACGCAAGGCATAGGCTACTTATGCATGGCTCTGCTTACCCACTGACCCATGAATAAGAGCTTGCTGTGCCTGACACAAACTGCATCAAGACTTATTACTAGTACACTAGTTAAGATTATTAATATTTGAAAATAATGTGTCTGTGAGACATAAACAAAAGAGGGGAAAAATAATGTACCTTAACTATACCAATGCCTAGTATTGCCTACTAGTGCAGTAGTGCCTGCATGCCTACTTTAAGTACATTTTTTCTGCCAATAAAGTGGCTTTTGTTATTGCTTTTTTTTCTTTCTTTTTGTATTTATATAATAGTATGAAGTAGTGTAAAGTATGTCACAAAAAAGGATATATCTATATATATATATATATATATATTAGGACCCGTTAAGGGACCCGTCTGGACCCGGAATCGATAAGAGGGACTCGGTAAGGACCCGGACTCGATAAAATCCTAACGAGTCCCAACCCTACCCCTGAATGAGGTTCAACCGTTTCTGTAGTGTGTGCGTTTTGGTGTTCAACGCATTATGTTACACTTTAGGTATTGAAAAAATATCATATCTATCATATGAGCGGAGACTTCTGCTGCTCTCCCTCCTTCCATGCATAACGGACCCTGTAATGTCACCGTCGTGCATTTCCTTTGCATGCACACGAGTGCGCATCATGCAACGCGATGTTGGACACAGTTGTCATCATTTGGGTTTGTCAGTGACGTAAAAGTAGCTACATTTACTTCAAGGGGCATGCCACCCATTTCCAAGCCTTTTTTTTTTTTTTCTGAGAACGTATACAAATGGTACATTTGGTTTAATTTGTTCACTCTCAGAAAATATGTCTAAAAACTATATACATAATTGAGGTGGTGAAACAACTTCATGATGTCATCAAGTTGTGCTTCAGCAAGTTTTTTTTTTTTTTTTTTTTTTTTTTTTTTTTTCAGACCTCCATTTCTAGAATGGGGTCTGTGGACATCCTTTCTCCAAAGATGTTTTTGGAAAAAAATAAATAAATAATACATGAGGAAAACATTTGAATGCTATATTTCCACCACTGTGGTTTTCTGCTACAGTATCCGTCAGCTAAATATACTCCTGCTTTGATCCAGGCGGCATCATGGTCATGGTGAATTTGACAGGCAGATACATCAATATCCGCATGTTGCTATGTGGGGGCGGCCATTGTGTGTTCTTGCCAGTCATTGATTTGCTCATCGACTTTAAGGGGAGGTTAAATGGAACATTCGTGGGTTGCCATGACATGACAGTCAAGCCTCCAGGGGCGGATGTAACATTTCCCAATTGGGGGGGCAGGAGAAAATGGTATGGGTGCGACTTCATCGCCCGTGGCGTGAAAAGCGTCACGGGCGATGAAGTCGCACCCATACCATTTTCAGTTACAGGACTTTTATTAGTCAAGAAATAATAATAACATCAGTTGTTGTTGAAGTTGCAACAGACACACAGCATGCATAAAGCTAAAGGTCTGACTCAAGAGAGGTTTCAATGATGAAATGCTGTTGGTTTAGTGGTGACACAGCTGTAGTTAGTAGCAGTACTAGTGTTTTAATTCATTTTAAATATAAGCACTTTAATGTTGTTGGGTTGTTTTTCCATTGTTTGCCACCATGTTTGGTGGGCAGACTGGCATTTGCCCCCCCCCCCCCCCCCCCCCATGCCCATGCCTAGATCCGCCCCTGCAAGCCTCCCTGGCTTGCACGCAGTCGGTGTTCTTCACAAAACAACCAAATGATGTTTCTTTTTCACACAAGCAAACACCTGCTGAGGAATCACCATCATTCCATCGATTGCTTCAATCGAACGCCATTCCATAGCTCAGGGGTGTTCAACCCTTTTTTCATACCAGGGACCACCACCCACAGACACCAAAACTAAAGATTTATTTTGCTTTTGTCCACAATTACACAGGCTGGATTTAGGGAAACCAAACAGTCAAACGTACAGATCAAAAATGACCATTAATCTTCTACATTCTCTAGTTGTGTAGACTTGGGGGCTAATTCACATGATGAATATTTTAACTCTTGAGAGTGTAAAAATGAATCCAAATGGACCCACACCTAGGGTATAAAATAACATATTAGAATGTTGAAAATGGGTGGACTTCTCCTTTAAAGACAAACCCCGTGGAGCAGGCACATACACGTGTGCTCTTGACCGGGGGAAGGACATGAGCGGAGTTCAGTCTGGGGGCTAAATGCCAAGTGAACTTGAGGTCAGCACCTGTAACAGCCTCACTCTCTCTGAGACCATCCACCTTTAATGACAACAGTAGGCAAGGAAGCCAATTACTTTAAATAGTCAGGGCTTATGTGGGTCAACTCAATATGACCTTAAGGTAAAGAACATGTTCACATGCAAGGCTATGAATGGTGTCCTTGTAGAATTATTTGTAATAATATACCCTATTGGCCTGAATATAAGACAGTGTTTTTTTCCTATGGCAATATCCTAAAAAATGGAGTTGTCTTATCTCCTTATATTTGGGGAATATATTATTCCCCAAATATATATTATATTATTATATTGACATCCAATGTTCTTTTAAGACAGGGGTTTTCAACAGGTCCCCAGCTAAATGATGGAAAGTCGGTTAACCAGAATGAATATTTTAACTCTTTGAGATTTATTTTGCTTTTTTTTTTTTTTTTTTGCTTTTGTCCACAATTTTGAAAACAGTCCATGATTTTGGAAACAAAACAGGCAAACATCGATCACCCTTGCGGGTCCATTTGGTTTCATGTTTACGCTCTCAAAGAGTTAAAATATTCATCATCTGCCTAAGTCTACACAACGATAGAATGTATTAGAATGGTCATTTTGATCGATGTTTGCCTGTTTTGTTTCCAAAATCATGGACTGTTTCCAAAATTGTGGACAAAAGCAAAATAAATCTTTAGTTTTGGGGTCTGGGGGGCTAAAATGTCATCAAATGGTGTTTTTTGGCTCAAATGCTGAATAAATAGTAGGCCCTGGTATCAAAATGGTTGAAAACCACTGTTTTAACACATATGAGTCTTGAAAAATGGGGGTCGTCTTATAAGCAGGGTCGTCTTATATTCGGGACAATACGGTAAGTAGTAATAGTAATAGTATAAGTGGCGTGCCAGTGGCTCAGGGGTAGTCAACGGATGGCAACCACAAGGATGTGCTAGTAGGTACCTGGCATGGTTTTCACTGCCATCAGTGTATGAATGTGTGTGTGTGAATGGGTGAATGTGACACACAAGCTATGTAAAGCGCCTTGGTGAACTTACAGTATAGATCTGCCATCTACAGCGTGTGTAAACTCTTGTGGCGATATTAAGTAACAGTGATGAGTGGTGTGTCGGCCCCTTTCACGTCATCTCACATAATAAGACTTCAATGTGGTTTCTAAATGAAACAGCTATTCATGATTATTAAAATGGAACACTTTGGATGAATCAAGTGGAGAACTTTTTTCCCCCACGTTTCCTCAACTAAAAGGGACGCAGGAATCACTCACATGTTTGAGTGGCTGCACCACTCAAACACGGGATGTCTTGCTGATGAAAGCGGGGTTCCGTGGATGTTACAAAGAGAAAAAGGGCAAAATGGGGTAAGATGTGTGAACTACAGACAGACAGACAGGCAGACAGACAGACAGACCGGAGGGTACACTTACAGCAGCGGTGCCCACACTTTTTTGACTTGAGAGCTACTTTCAAAATGACCGGCTCAACGAGATCTACACATCAAATAGATAAGATAAGTTTGACTTTGAAATAGTGGTGTTGGTGTTACTCACTGTCATAGTGTTTAAGAATAATGCACTTATAATGAAAAATGGAGGGGTCGAATTGGAAGGTTTTCTTGTATATGCTACTACTGACGTTTGAAAACAGTATTCGATGTTTGAGTTGACAGTTGGTGATGTTGAATTTAGTATCTTGCATGCAAAGCTAATAACTTTAATGTCCACAATTGGGAAAGAGAACTGGCAAAACGTTGATCAAAATAACATTTTCAGTATTCTCCATTTTCTAATTGTGTGAATTCTTGAAATCACATAATTCAGATGCTTTTAATATAATTTAACTCTTGAGCGTGTTAAAATGAAACCAAATGGACCTGTAAGGGTCCATTTGGTTTCATTTTAACACTCTCAAGAGTTACAGATCTATAAATTTTAGGGGACTGTCATGTGATCTACCTGCAGGGCCTGTGTAATCTACTGGTAGATCACAATCTACCTTTTGGGCAGCCCTGACTTACAGTATCCAGAAACGTGCCTGTAAAATCATCGAAAGGAGAGCTGGGAACATCTCCACAACCCTCACCATCACTCTAGTCCAGAAGGGAAATACTGCAGTGAAGCTGGTCAGGGACATGCATGACAAGGAACACCCTCTGCACGACCTGCTGCCTCCCTCCAACACGTGGCAGCCGGTGGCACTGCTAGGACACTGAGGAAACAGCAGAAGTTTGGCTGAACCCGAACCAAAGGCCAAGACTAATAGACTGAAGAACTCTACCTAGCACACTGCCATTAGATTATACAATGACACTATCTAAAGACTGTGACAAAGATAGCATGGCGACCAATCTTGCTGCCCTGAATACAGTATGTGTTTCTTTTTGTTTTTTCTCATCCTGTCATTCGATGTTGTTTGTAAAATTCAGTTGTTGTTGTTTTTTCCAGTGGGGCCTCAAAAGAAAAAGGCCAGTGCACACCTCAAAATGTTGGTGAGGGTGCGTAGGGCAGCGGAAGGACAACTGCAAAAAGAAAAAAAATCCAAAATGCTCTTTCTTTCATAGTGTCAAGGTTTCTTTATTTCATAGTGTCAAGGTTTCTTTATTTCATAGTGTCAAGGTTTCTTTATTTCATAGTGTCAAGGTTTCTTTATTTCATAGTGTCAAGGTTTCTTTATTTCATAGTGTCAAGGTTTCTTTATTTCATAGTGTCAAGGTTTCTTTCTTTCATAGTGTCAATGTTTCTTTATTTCATAGTGTCAAGGTTTCTTTATTTCATAGTGTCAAGGTTTCTTTATTTCATAGTGTCAAGGTTTCTTTATTTCATAGTGTCAAGGTTTCTTTATTTCATAGCGTCAAGGTTTCTTTATCTCATAGCGTCAAGGTTTCTTTATCTCATAGCGTCAAGGTTTCTTTATTTCATAGTGTCAAGGTTTCTTTATTTCATAGTGTCAAGGTTTCTTTCTTTCATAGTGTCAATGTTTCTTTATTTCATAGTGTCAATGTTTCTTTATTTCATAGTGTCAAGGTTTCTTTATTTCATAGCGTCAAGGTTTCTTTATCTCATAGCGTCAAGGTTTCTTTATCTCATAGCGTCAAGGTTTCTTTATTTCATAGTGTCAAGGTTTCTTTATTTCATAGTGTCAAGGTTTCTTTATTTCATAGTGTCAAGGTTTCTTTCTTTCATAGTGTCAATGTTTCTTTATTTCATAGTGTCAATGTTTCTTTATTTCATAGTGTCAAGGTTTCTTTCTTTCATAGTGTCAAGGTTTCTTTCTTTCATAGTGTCAAGGTTTCTTTATTTCATAGTGTCAAGGTTTCTTTATCTCATAGCGTCAAGGTTTCTTTATTTCATAGTGTCAAGGTTTCGGTCATGTAGACCTTCTTCAGGACAGACATGAAATAAAAAGCATTTTGGCAAGTTCTTGACGGTGTGCAGGACTTTTTTTCCAGTGGGGCCTTGACTCCACTGCACCAGGGGCATATCCAGGACATTTTTACTAGGGGGGCCAAGATGACACACAAATATAGTCTGAGGTGGCCATGGAATCATGGAATTATATACACACATACTGGGGGTCCGGGGTCCTCCCACACAGAAAATGTTGTATTTCTTCGATGCTATTTCCTGCATTTTAAAGGAAAGCACCAGTGAACTTCAAATACAATATTTTGTAGTAGTATACACATTAAAACATTGATTAATGACAATTTTCACATAGTCCGCCATATAATTACCCTTTTTTGAACTCTGTGAATATTGTGCAGCTAGGGATATAGCACCTCCCCTCCCCACATACCATGTGGTGAAACAATGTACAATCATCTGTTCATTTTCAAGGGGCCAGGGCTTGACACTAACACTTGCCCGCTTGCC
The DNA here is from genome assembly GCA_039105355.1 of Benthosema pterotum. Lineage (NCBI taxonomy): Eukaryota > Metazoa > Chordata > Actinopteri > Myctophiformes > Myctophidae > Benthosema > Benthosema pterotum. The sequence goes on from CM076965.1 coordinate 65,401,626, forward strand.
CGGGGTAAGTAAAAAAAATGGTGGGGCAAGTGAAGACTGCTACCGGGTTGCCCGATCGGGCAAGTGTGCAACTTAGTGCACTATAACACAACACAAGATAAATTTGTCTTGAAGGTGGGCATTGCGACCTGGGCTAATTAAGATGATGAATTTTAACTCTTGAGTGTAAAAATGAAACCAAATGGACCCGCAAGGGTCCATTTGGTTTCATTTTTACGTTCTCAAGAGTTACATCTGGTTAACCAACTTAGCTGGGGACCACCTGGAACCCTCTCAGGGACCACCTGTTGAAAACCCCTGGTTTAAAGCACCCAAGTAGGAAGTAAACTTAAATGCAAAATTTACAATATATTTTTGGGGGGCAAGTGACCATGACCTGAGGGCAAGTAGAACCTGACTTGCACTTGCCCATGGGCAAGTGCCTCAGAGACCTTAGTGTCAACCCCTGGGGGCTATATTGGCAATTGGCCATGAGAACGTAGGTACAGAATGGAGTAAACTGAGCCACACACACCGTGCATTTTCAGCACCACGAGGCCATGAACAGCCAAGCTCAATGTCTAAACTCCATAATCATTACTAATATCAGCCTGCCCTGACGTGGGCTCAAACTACCACAAACTATTGCACATTCACAGTATAAACAAGCATCAAGAACACAGCATCACATTAGCTTTACAAAATACAAAAATACTAATATCAACCTGCCCTGACGTGGGCTCAAACTACCACAAACATGAGGTCCCCAAACTATTGCACATTCACATTATGTTAAATGTCGTTCAAGAGGTGCCCCCCCCCCCCCCCCCCCCCCCCCCCCACCCCTTAGAATCGCCACTGCACTGCACGTACGAATTATGAAGTAAACTAAGTAAGTGTAAGTACATATAATGCCATTGTAAATTGTAAATGCCAAGTAAAAGCATAATGAACACACATTGTCAATGACAGACAGTAAGAAACACAATAAGTTTTGTTGTTATACATAATAAATGCTAACAAAGCCCTAGAGTGGAAGGTTTAAAAAAAAGAAAAGAGCTGTGAAATAGTGATTTTTTTTTTTTTCTGTTTAGAAAACACACATGTTCATTCTAGGCCTTGCAGGCTGCCATAGGTCAGTATTGGTGAAAGCATTTCTCTTTGCTCTCTATATAACCCTAGACATATTATAAGTCTTCTTCCCCCAACCAGGGGCGGATGTAACATGTCCCATTTTGGGGGGCAAGAGAACATGTTGGAGGGGCAAGAGAAAAATGGTATGGGTGCGGCTTCATGAAGCCACACCCATACCATTTTTGGTTACAGGACTTTTATTAGTCAAGTAAAGCATCAATAATAACTAAGGCTGTCAGCAGTAACTAGTTAATTGCGAGTTAACTCAGCCTTGAGTTAACTCGATTAATTTTTTTAGTGCGAGATTAACTCACAGTAAAACCAAAGGCCAAGTTGGTCTATTTGGTTAAATTTCGCCAAATGCAGGTGAATAATTGTTAAATATCTGCATCAGTTAAGTTACTTTAAAATAAGTCTACACAATTAGAGAATGTAGAAAACTTTCTACAAAATGTGCATGTTTGCTCCCAATGATATCAACATCAAATTGTTGACAAATTCTTTAATTTAGGTCTGGAAGTCTAAATAAATATCAAATGGTGGTCTGTGGCTCAAATGAAGAATAAACAAGAGTTGTGCCCCTACGGGGCACAGGTCTCCACCGTCTGGGCTCAGGTTTGAACGTGTACTAGTACTAGTGTGTCAACTATGACGTCATCATGACGTCATAGTCGGGAGGACAGACAGATCGAGGGCACAGACGGGCTACGTGCACGGACAGAGGGCGTTTTATAGTCGGGAGGACGGACAGATCGAGGGCACAGACGGGCACAGACGGACAGATCGAGGGCACAGACGGGCTGCGTGCACGGACAGAGGGCGTTTTATAGTCACCACCTACGGTGGAGACAATAATTGACCTTGATATGAATATTCTTGAAAGACACTCATTTAAGGTATATTTAGAACTCATAAAAATATGCGATTAAATTGCGATTAATCAAAGATTAACTATGGGCAATCATGTGATTAATCGCGATTAAATCAATTGACAGCTCTAATAATAACATCAGTTGTTATTGAAGTTGCAACAGACACGGAGCATGCATACACTGTGTTCCAACTTATTATGCAAATCATGTTTTTGTTTGATTTTCCAACATATTTGATGCAAATGATGATCAGCATAATTTTCAAGTCATTAGCTGTCAATTTATATTTCAAATGTTATTGAACAAACCTCCTAATGAAAACAGAATTTAGAAAATAAATTAAAAACTTGGAACAGTGCGTTTCGCACTGTTCCAGATTATTATGCACATCATAGTTTCAAGACATTTTCTAGTTTGTAAAGAACTGAAAATAGTAATTTGTTGAATTCATAGCAATAAGGAGGTCATATGTACTGGGAAAAAAGCTATTTCAATCCAAAACATGTTAACAGGTCCAATTACATGTTAACATGTGACCCCTTGTTTGATAGCAGCTTGCGTCCATAAAACTTGTGAGTTTATGAAGAGTTTCTGCTTGAATGTCTTTGCAGGATGTCAGAACAGCCTCCCAGAGTTGCTGTTTGGATGTAAACTGCCTCCCAACCTCATACTGTACACGAAGACCAATTTTCAAACAGTCTTGTTCACTGATGAGTGCCGTCCAACAAGGCTGCGACATCAGCAAGGAGGTGGCGGAGTCATGTTTTGGGCCGGAATCCTAGGGAAAGATCTGGTTGGCCCCTTTAGGGTCCCTGAAGGTGTGAAAATGACTTCTGCAAAGTATGATGAGTTTCTGACTGACCACTTTCTTCCACGGTACAAAATGGAAGAATCATGCTTTCTGAAACAAAATCATCTTCAAGCATGACAATGCACCATCTCATGCTGCAAGGAATACCTCAGCTTCATTGGCTGCTATGGCATAAAAGGGGAAAAAAATCATGGTGTGGCCCCCACCCCACCCCCCCTGACCTCAATCCTATTGAGAATGTCTGGAGCATCCTCGAGCGAAAGATCTAAAGGGGCCGACCAGGTCTTTCCCTAGGACTCCGGCCCAAAATATGACTCCGTCACCTCCTTGCTGACGTCGCAGCCTTGTTGGGACATGGTGGCCAAACTGGCCATGCACCAACCATCCACTACTCCATCCATCTGGACCATCCAGGGTTGCACGGCACTCATCACTGAACAAGACTGTTTTGAAAAATGTGCAATATGATGGTGGGAGGCAGTTTACATCCAAACAGCAACTCTGGGAGGCTGTTCTGACATCCTGCAAAGACATTCAAGCAGAAACTCTCCATAAACTCACAAGTTTTATGGACGCAAGCTGCTATCAAACAAGGGGTCCCATGTTAACATGTAACTGGACCTGTTAACATGTTTTGGATTGAAATAGCTTTTTTTCCCCAGTACATATGACCTCCTTATTGCTATGAATTCAACAAATTACTATTTTCAGTTCTTTACAAACAAGAAAATGTCTTGAAACTATGATGTGCATAATAATTTGGAACACTGCGAAACGCACTGTTCCAAGTTTTTAATTTATTTTTTAAATTCTGTTTTCATTAGGAGGTTTGTTCAATAACATTTGAAATATAAATTGACAGCTAATGACTTGAAAATTATGCTGATATCATTTGCATCAATTATGTTGGAAAATCAAACAAAAACATGATTTGCATAATAAGTTGGAACACAGTGTAAAGCTAAAGGTCTGACTCAGAGTTGTCTGTTTTCAATGATGAAATGCTGTTGGTTTAGTGGTGACACAGCTGTAGTTAGTTAGTAGCAGCAGTAGTGTTTCAAATCATTTTTAAATAGAAGGACTTCAATTTGAAATATCTTGGGTTGTTTTGCATGGCATCATGTTTGGGGTGGGGGGGTGGGGCGGGGGGCAGACTGGGTATTTAGGGGGGCATTGCCCCATGCCTAGATCCGCCCCTGCAAACAGAATGAAGAAGTCGCAGACAAATGGACTCGGACAGCCGTGTGGAGAGGAGGTGAGGAGGGATTAGGGGGTTGGCGGTGGCGCCATCCATTTCCAAGCCGACGAAAAAACGACTGCTGCCGCATGTGCCGCCGCCTTTGGGCAACGGCAGCAGCAGCAGCTATGACAATATCTCTATTAGGAGTGATGGAAGGTGTGTCACTCGACACATTATTAACAGTCCCGCGGGTGTGCAGAGACCGTGAGTCGCGCCGAGAGTGATGCATGCAGGCGCCGTCTCCTTAATGTACACTCCCCCGCCAGCCGCTGCCTCGCTGCCAAGGTCATTGGACCTGATTGGTATCAAAAACGTATTAATAAACCATTCATTCCAATTACAGCGGCGGGATGTTGGCAAACGGGAGTGTTTAATGACACGAGCCGAGGTGAGGCTTCGCTCTGCGCTGAACCAAGGTTCTCCTCCGCTTAATGTTTACCTGACTGGCTGTGGAAACCACAGCCAAAGCCAAGCCAAGCCAAGCCAACCACTTTTCAGAGCTGCCAGTGCAATACTGCCAGCGATATTTTATTTTGGTAAAGACCCTCCATAGCAGGGGCGGATCTATGCATGGGCATGGTGGGGCAATGCCCCCCTAAATGCCAAGTCTGCCCCACCAAACACATCGTGTTTGGTGGGGCAGATCAAATCATTTTAAATATAAAGTGCTTATATTTAAAATGATTTGAAACGCTACTACTGCTACTAACTACAGCTGTGTCACCACTAAACCAACAGCATTTCATCATTGAAAACAGACAACTCTCTGAATCAGACCTTTAGCTTGCTGCGTGTCTGTTGCAACTTCAACAACAACTAATGTTATTATTGATGTTTTACTTGCTTAATAAAAGTCCTGTAATGGAAAATGGCATTATCTCCTAGAATCAACAGCTAGTATACTACAGATGACCAACACACCAACATAGAATCTACAGCTAGTAGACTACAGATGACCAACACACCAACATAGAATCTACAGCTAGTATACTACAGATGACCAATACAGCTAGTATACTACAGATGACCAACACACCAACATAGAATCTACAGCTAGTAGACTACAGATGACCAACATAGAATCTACAGCGAGTATACTACAGATGACCAACATAGAATCTACAGCTAGTAGACTACAGATGACCAACATAGAATCTACAGCTAGTAGACTACAGATGACCAACATAGAATCTATAGCTAGTATACTACAGATGACCAACACACCAACATAGAATCTACAGCTAGTAGACTATAGATGACCAACATAGAATCTACAGCTAGTATACTACAGATGACCAACACACCAACATAGAATCTACAGCTAGTAGACAAGAGATGACCAACATAGAATCTACAGCTAGTAGACTACAGATGACCAACATAGAATCTACAGCTAGTAGACTACAGATGACCAACACACCAACATAGAATCTACAGCTAGTAGACTACAGATGACCAACACACCTATATAGAATCTACAGCTAGTAGACTACAGATGACCAACACACCAACATAGAATCTACAGCTAGTAGACTACGGATGACCAACATAGAATCTACAGCTAGTATACTACAGATGACCAACACACCAACATAGAATCTACAGCTAGTAGACTACAGATGACCAACATAGAATCTACAGCTAGTAGACTACAGATGACCAACACACCAACATAGAATCTACAGCTAGTAGACTACAGATGACCAACACACCAACATAGAATCTACAGCTATAGTCCAAGAGCATTAGCTCAAAATGTAGTCAAACCCGGAACAAATTAGTAACAAGCTGAAAATTTCAGGATATGTTCAGAATACCTCTAGGAATGACATACTAAAAGTCCCCGTGAATCCCCCTTGTGCTCTCTGAGATATTCAAGATGGCATACAACTTGCCTATTAGATATAATGGCCCTAATCGGGGGTGAAAAAGGCAAAATTTTAAACTGAGAGATATTTCTACGAAAATTCACAGGTTGATCAATTATATAAATACAAGCATTTTTTGTATTGGAACTTTCCATGAAATCCAATATGGCTGCCCAATATGGCGACCACAATATTAGTGTATTGGCTATTAGATATAATGGGGGGTGAATAGGGCAAAAAATTAAACTGAGAGATATTTCTACAAAAATTCACAGGTTGATCAATTATATGAATACAAACATTTTTTGTATTGCAACTTTCTATGAAATCCAACATGTCCGCCCAATATGGCATTCTTAATATTCACCCCCCATTATATCTAATAGCCAATACACTAATATTGTGGTCGCCATATTGGGCAGCCATATTGGATTTCATGGAAAGTTCCAATACAAAAAATGCTTGTATTTATATAATTGATCAACCTGTGAATTTTCGTAGAAATATCTCTCAGTTTAAAATTTTGCCTTTTTCACCCCCGATTAGGGCCATTATATCTAATAGGCAAGTTGTACGCCATCTTGAATATCTCAGAGAGCACAAGGGGGATTCACGGGGACTTTTAGTATGTCATTCCTAAAGGTATTCTGAACATATCCTGAAATTTTCAGCTTGTTACTAATTTGTTCCGGGTGTAACCCTATTACTACTGGACTACTAGTAGACTACAGATGACCAACACACCAACATAGAATCTACAGTTAGTAGACTACAGATGACCAACACACCAACATAGAATCTACAGCTAGTAGACTACAGATGACCAACACACCAACATAGAATCTACAGCTAGTAGACTACAGATGACCAACATAGAATCTACAGGAGTAGACTACAGATGACCAACATAGAATCTACAGCTAGTAGACTACAGATGACCAACATAGAATCTACAGCTAGTAGACTACAGATGACCAACATAGAATCTACAGCTAGTAGACTACAGATGACCAACACACCAACATAGAATCTACAGCTAGTAGACTACAGATGACCAACACACCAACATAGAATCTACAGCTAGTAGACTACAGATGACCAACACACCAACATTGAATCTACAGCTAGTAGACTACAGATGACCAACACACCAACATAGAATCTACAGCTAGTAGACTACAGATGACCAACACACCAACATAGAATCTACAGCTAGTAGACTAGAGATGACCAACACACCAACATAGAATCTACAGCTAGTAGACTACAGATGACCAACACACCAACATAGAATCTACAGCTAGTAGACTACAGATGTCCAACACACCAACATAGAATCTACAGCTAGTAGACTACAGATGACCAACACACCAACATAGAATCTACAGCTAGTAGACTACAGATGACCAACACACCAACATAGAATCTACAGCTAGCTACAGATGACCAACACACCAACATAGAATCTACAGCTAGCTACAGATGACCAACACACCAACATAGAATCTACAGCTAGCTACAGATGACCAACACACCAACATATAATCTACAGCTAGCTACAGATGACCAACACACCAACATATAATCTACAGCTAGCTACAGATGACCTACACACCAACATAGAATCTACAGCTAGCTACAGATGACCAACACACCAACATAGAATCTACAGCTAGTAGACTACAGATGACCAACACACCAACATAGAATCTACAGCTAGTAGACTACAGATGACCAACACACCAACATAGAATCTACAGCTAGTATACTACAGATGACCAACACACCAACATAGAATCTACAGCTAGTAGACTACAGATGACCAACACACCTACATATATAGACTCTACAGCTACCAACATATCAATGCAAAATGTATGCTTGGTGTATCAACAAGAAATAAACTCAGGGAATGCAATCCAAAGCCCAAAAAAAAAAAAAAAACTGTTCAGTGTAGGTGCAGGCCCCTCATGCATACGGCTGAACCACACCGGTAATTCATTCAAGCATTCAAGCACTGTGCAAAAAAAGTGGTGGAAGTATATGACACAGCGAGTAATGACTGATCCGAACGGATGGCTCCAGAAAAGAAATGACAGGTAAACTGCTCCATTTTTCCTCCCCCTCATGTATTTAAAAAGCCATTTGCCGCGGGGTTGAGATAACTTTTTTTCCCCTCGTTATGCCACATAATTGCATTCATATTTCAGAAGCCTCCTCATCCGCAGCCGGGTGGGGGGCGGAAGGGGGCTGGAGGGGGGACTTGTCAATCAAAACCAGAGAAAGCGGAAGAATGACTCTGGGCCGACATGCCGTGCCCTTTCCACGCTCCCCTCCGGGGAGATGAAATAACAAATTGCATGACTCTGCCGACCCCTGAACACGGAACATGAAACGCACGGCGGCAAGAGGTGGAGGGAGAATTCAGACCCAGGTCCCACGCCAATCGAAGAGCTACCGGTTAACCCATTGTGTCGTGACCCTCGATTGGAGTTTCTGACACCAGATTATACAGTAGTTCCTGACACCAGATTATACAGTAGTTCCTGACACCAGATTATACAGTAGTTCCTGACACCAGATTATACAGTAGTTCCTGACACCAGATTATACAGTAGTTCCTGACACCAGATTATACAGTAGTTCCTGACACCAGATTCTAGCTGCAGCAACATTCTAGATTTTGACGCTAGATTCTACAGTAGTTTCCGACACTAGATTCTAGTTATTGACACTACATTATAGTTTCTGATGCTAGGATCTACTTTTTGACACTAGAATCTAGTTTCTGACCCTAGAATCGAGTTTGACACTAGATTATATAGTTTTTGACACTAGAGTCTAGTTTTTTTCTGAAGAATCTGTGTTCCTGTGTCAGTGATGCATATATTTCAATCCAAGGACCACCAGAATTATCCATATTTGGCTGCAGACCCCCCATCTGAAAACATGTTGTACTAGGGATCCCCCAGACGCAAAAAAAAATGTGCTAAAAAAGTTTGCTTCCAGAATAACATATTCAGAGATTTGCAGCACATTTTCACATTTTTTCAAAAATAGCAGAACAACAAGCTCATGTCGCGCCACTCGGTGGCGCGACATGAGCTTGTTGATCTGCTATTTTTCAACAGATAAAACACCAAAACGCGTTCAGGACACTAATGGTTAAAAAAAAAAAACCTTAAGTTTACTGTCATGGTGAAGCTACTGTATACCATATACATTGTAAAAGTGCCTTCAAACAAAAGTCCTGCCGCAAAACATACAATATCTCTCTCCCCCACCAACGTCATTTCTCTCCTACAAACAATATCCGACGAGTTTGACCACCTCTATAAGAGTGATTCCCAAAAGTGCTGTCCGGGGACCCCCCGGGGGTCCTTGAGGGAATTCCAGCGCATCCTCAACTAAATGCTAGCTTGGAACCGAACGGACCCTTTATCGGTCTGTAACTGGGGACCATTTGGTTCATTTTGTACACCCTCAGAGTTTTTTTTTTAATATTATTTTTATCCCACGATTTTGCAACCCATTTTTTCACCCAGTGCCAATTCCTAATGTGATCCTGGGCTCTACACACCCTCCACCAACCTGGGAATGCATGAGGAGTCCAAGCTGCCTTCTTTTCACCTGACCGGGGGGAGTTTCTCTGGTTGGACGTAGCGCGTGGAAGGAACACGTTATTCCAACCAGTTCCTGTCCCCTCCATCAGGCGCCCCGGCTGGCCAGGGGGAGGCAGTTTAGAGTCCAGGATCACTGCATGTTTTGATCACTGCATGTTTTTGTGAGGGTATCTACCCTAGGGGACACGGGGAGAACATGCAAACTCCACACAGAAAGGCCCTTTCACCAACCCCGCCTCGGGTATGGGCACTGATGACGTGGAGGAGCAGACACGCCACCAGCACCCACAGCAGCACCCCTAGCGGGAATCGAACCCAGGACCTTCTAGCTGTGAGGCGACAGCACTAACCACTGTGCCACCGTGCCCCCCTACACCCTCAGAGTTAAAATTAACCGCGCATTCACAGAATTCCTGCAGGAAAAAAAAATTTATGAACATAAATATTATATATATAATAATATTTTCCACACACAGACCTCAGTGACCCAAATAAGGCATTGACAACAAAACCAGCAGTGAACAAAGTGTCGTTAATGAGACCCATGCAAAAAAAAAAAAAAAAAAAACTAGCATTTTGCGAGGACCCGTTCTATAAAGGAAACACTATCTATTGCCTCAACAATGTGTCCCACAGTGCTACTGGAACATAATTACTGTATTCTTATGGTCAGGGACTCCTTTAATGTATCACCTGTACAATTACTTTTAAAAGGTCACGTTTAATCAAGACGCTTATTTGTGCGTGCGTGCGCATGTGCATGCGTGCGTGCGTGTGTTGCACATCATTGACTGATCATTGGTTCTGTACTCACTTGACTTTACTTTAACAACAAGTGATTTTTAATATTGATGCATATACTTGCCCAATAAAAGTCCTGTAACTGAAAATGATATGGGGGGGCGGCTTCATGGTCCATGGCACGAAGCGATACCATTTGGTGCGAAGCGATACGATTTTCTCCGTTATGGTCTTTTTCAGGCAAGGACCTGTTTACTGGACTTTGAAACGAAAACATTTGAGGACCAGTGCTGTCTATCGTATATACAGTATATATAGTGTATAGCACATATGTCAAACTCAAGGCCCGGGGGCCAAATCAGGCCCGTGAATGGATTATCTTTGGCCCGCGGGATGATATTGAATTAGTATTAGAACTGGCCCTCTGGTATATTACACACATCATGATAAGAAATGAATGAGACTAATTGTTTTACTTCCTCAACTCAGTCTCATTTACTTTCTCAATTAACTCAGCACTTGGTGAGGATCATAGAGGAAAAAGATTTTCCCCGGGAAAAATAGCAGGTGTTCACGTCTCATAGCGCGCCACAGAGTGGCGCGCTAGGAGACGTGAACACCTGCTATTTTTCATTAAAACTTAAAACAGTTTTTAATGCAGGCAGTTTCATCTTTACAATTATCTTGCCATTAAGAGACATTGGTTTTTAATGGAAAATTACGTTTTTGCTGTTTGACATGCAGGGACGTCATCGTAAACTGGTGTTGAAACACAGACCGGTATCTCCGGCCCTCGACTTGTACCAATTATTCTATTTTGGCCCACTCTGTATTTGGGTTTGATACGCCTGCTGTATAGTGTATACACACTATATCCAGTTTTTATTTGACCTGCATGGAAACAGTGATAAAATGTCCGAGGGGGTGATAAACTTGTGATGAATCGTCACCCCCTAGGCCTTAGAAGGCAGCTGACCAATCAGCAGTCAAACCAGCCGACGTGAATACATCCCCTCCGGCTATGGGATTGAAACAGCCGGAGAGGGAGCTAAAATAATGATGCACACAGCACCGTGTAACAACCCAACAGTGAGTAAATATGGGCTTGCCTTTCCCCAGTCGGCGGTAATTGAAGGATAGAATGGGAATAAAGAATGAGGTCGGGTTGGACTCCATGAGTAGTTCTTTTATTACAACGTCACGAAGAAAGGCTCCATGCTGCCGCCATACCATGACTGCAACCTCCCATTGGATTTGGAGGGTGTAAAGGTGGTCTATATTGTTTGTGTACAGAGTTAAAGGGGCTCCAGCATATAGTTAAAATCAGAAGTGTCATATCAATGTCGCCTTTTAGTACCTTAGTATCATGTGCCCCCATTCAGACACACAGAGCCAATCACGCATTTCTCAATATAGGTCTAACTTAGACCTATATTATTTTAAAAAAAAGAAGAAGAACTTGTTGGGGTGTAATAATATACTGATGAAGGTAAAAACACTAAAGATATGGAAAAATGTCAAATTCATGGCAGAGCCCCTTTAAATGAACATTCCAGGTTTGTTTTTTAGATGCCAAATATTTTGTAGATAATACAGACCCTTTCTCCAGGAGAAAATGGTAGTCACGCCCATACCGTTTTCAGTTACAGGACTTTTGTTAGTCAAGTAAAGCATCAATAATAGCATCAGTTGTTGTTGTTGAAGTTGCAACAGACACGCAGCATGCATAAAGCTAAAGGTCTGACTCAGAGAGTTTTCTGTTGTCAATGATGAAATGCTGCTGGGTTAGTGGTGCCCCGACTGTAGTTAGTTAGTAGCAGTAATAGTGTTTCAAATCATTTTAAATATAAGCACTGAAATATCTTGGGTTGTTTTGCATGCCCCCCCCCCATGCCCATGCCTAGATCCGCCCCTGAATGAATGCATGTTTTTGAAGTGCTGCCAAGCACTTCCCTTAGACGATGTACAAGATGTGTGTGTCTGTCTGTCTGTCTGTCTGTCCCTGCCTGCATGCGTGGAGTCATGTTGATGTTGCCATGTTCAGAGAAACAAGCACAATGGGACGAAGTGTGTATTGTTGATGTTGCCATGTTCAGAGAAACAAGCACAATGGGACGAAGTGTGTTTTAGTATACTGTAGCCACACACGCAGCACTTCATTTCACACGGGTGTGATTTTTTTTTTTTTTTTTTTTCCCCAACCGGCAAGGATGACGATACACATTGTATATGGATGCAATATGACAGATGAATCAGTAGTAGCACTGGACCTGGTCCTTCAAATAGAGGCAAAGGAAATGAGCCCAGTGTGGGGGTGGTGGTGATGGTGGTGGTGGTGGGGGTGATGGTGGTGGTGGTGGTGGTGGTGGTGGGGTGATGGTGGTGGTGGTGGTGGTGGTGGTGGTGATGGTGGTGTGGGGGTGATGGTGGTGGTGGGGTGATGGTGGTGGTGGTGGTGGTGGTGGTGGGGGTGATGGTGGTGGTGGTGGTGGTGGTGGTGGGGGTGATGGTGGTGGTGGTGGTGGGGTGATGGTGGTGGTGGTGGTGGGGGTGATGGTGGTGGTGGTGGTGGTGGTGGTGTGGGGGTGATGGTGGTGGTGGTGGTGGTGGTGGTGGGGGTGATGGTGGTGGTGGTGGTGGGGGTGATGGTGGTGGTGGTGGTGGTGGGGGTGATGGTGGTGGTGGTGGTGGTGGTGGTGGTGGGGGTGATGGTGGTGGTGGTGGTGGTGGTGGGGGTGATGGTGGTGTGGTGGTGGTGGGGGTGATGGTGGTGGTGGTGGTGGGGGTGATGGTGGTGGTGGGGTGATGGTGGTGGTGGTGGTGGTGGTGGTGGGGTGATGGTGGTGGTGGTGGTGGTGGTGGTGGTGGTGGGGGTGATGGTGGTGGTGGTGGTGGGGGTGATGGTGGTGGTGGTGGTGGTGGTGGTGGGGTGATGGTGGTGGTGGTGGTGGGGTGATGGTGGTGGTGGTGGTGGGGGTGATGGTGGTGGTGGTGGTGGTGGTGGTGTGGGGGTGGTGGTGGTGGTGGGGGTGATGGTGGTGGTGGTGGTGGTGGGGGTGATGGTGGTGGTGGTGGGGGTGGTGGGGGTGATGGTGGGTGGGGGGGATGGTGGTGGTGGTGGTGGTGGTGGTGGTGGTGGTGGTGGGGGTGGTGGGGGTGATGGTGGTGGTGGTGGGGGTGGTGGGGTGATGGTGGTGGTGGTGGTGGTGGTGGTGGGGGTGATGGTGTGGTGGGGGGGGTGATGGTGGTGGTGGTGGGGGTGATGGTGGTGGTGGTGGGGGTGATGGTGGTGGTGGTGGTGGTGGTGGTGGTGGTGGTGGGGGTGATGGTGGTGGTGGGGGTGATGGTGGTGGTGGGGTGATGGTGGTGGTGGTGGTGGTGGTGGTGGTGGTGGGGGTGATGGTGGTGGTGGGGGTGATGGTGGTGGTGGTGGTGGTGGTGGTGGGGTGATGGTGGTGGTGGGGGTGATGGTGGTGGTGGGGGTGATGGTGGTGGTGGGGGTGATGGTGTGGTGGTGGGGGTGATGGTGGTGGTGGGGGGGGATGTGGTGGTGGTGGGGGTGATGGTGGTGGTGGTGGTGGTGTGGTGGGGGTGATGGTGGTGGTGGTGGTGGTGGGGGTGATGGTGGTGGTGGGGTGGGGGTGATGGTGGTGGTGGTGGGGGTGATGGTGGTGTGGGGGGGTGATGGTGGTGGTGGGGGTGATGGGGTGGTGGTGTGGTGGTGGTGGTGGTGGTGGGGGGGGGTGGGGGTGATGGTGGTGGTGGTGGGGTGATGGTGGTGGTGGGGGTGATGGTGGTGGTGGTGGTGGTGGGGGGGGTGATGGTGGTGGTGGGTGGGTGGTGGTGGTGGTGTGGTGGTGTGGTGGTGGTGGTGGTGGTGGGGGTGATGGTGGTGGTGGTGGGGGTGATGGTGGTGGGTGGTGGGGGGGGGGTGATGGTGTGTGGTGGTGGGGGTGGTGATGGTGGTGGTGATGGTGGTGGTGGGGGGGGTGGTGGGGTGATGGTGGTGGTGGGGGTGTTGGTGGTGGTGGGGGGGGTGGGTGATGGTGGGTGGGGGGGTGGGTGGTGGTGGGGTGATGGTGGTGGTGGTGGGGTGGGTGGTGGGGGGGTGGTGTGGTGGTGGTGGGTGGTGGTGGGGTGGGGGGGGTGTGGTGTGATGGGGGGTGGGGTGTGGTGGTGGTGGTGGGGGTGATGGTGGGGATGGGGGGGTGGTGGGGTGGTGTGGTGGGTGGGTGGGGTGGGGGTGGTGGTGGTGGTGGGTGGTGGTGGTGGTGGTGGGGTGATGGTGGTGGTGGGGGGGGTGGTGGGGGTGATGGTGGTGGTGGGGTGGTGGTGGTGGTGGGGGGTGGTGGGTGGTGGTGTGGGTGGTGGGGTGAGTGGTGGTGGGGGTGATGGTGGTGGTGGTGGTGGGGTGATGGTGGTGTGGTGGTGGGGGTGGTGGGGGGTGTGGTGGGGGTGGGGGTTGGTGGTGGGGGGGTGGGGTGGTGGTGGTAGGGGTGATGGTGTGGTGGGGGTTGGTGGTGGGGGGTGGTGGTGGTGGGGTTGGTGGTGGTGGTGGTGGTGGTGGTGGTGGTTGTGGGTGGGTGGTGGGGTGGTGGTGGTGTGATGGTGATGGTGGTGGTGGTGGTGGTGGTGGTGATGGTGGTGGTGGGGTGGTGGTGGTGGTGGTGGTGTGGTGGGGTGATGGTGGTGGTGGGGGGGTAGGGGTGGGCAGAGAGACTCATGTGTGAATCCTTGGATCCCTGAGCCTTGTGGGAAATCAGTGCGGAGTGCTGGAGGGCAATGCGATTCTCCCTCTTCAGCTGCCATCAGTCTCGGCTACTTCTTGGACCCTATAGCGCAGCGGCGCTCACACTTTAAGTCAAGTACCGTAGCACAAGTGTGTGTGTGTGTGTCTGGGTGCAAGCTTTGCAGCATGTTCATCTATAGGCCTATATATGCAAAGATAAAGCGGCTCAAATAAGCACAATGCTATTATTAACTAGCCAGACTAACTAGCCAGGCATCATCAAGATGTATTTTCACCATCTTAATGGATTTCTTTAGACGAGTGTACAAATGGAACCAAATTAACCCGTTAGGGTTCATTTGGTTGCATTTGTACGCTCTCAGAAAAAATGTTGAAAATGTATGGAATTCCCCTTTAAGATTGTTTTGATAAGACATTTCACATTTTCGCAAAAAACAAAACAAAAAAAACAATAGTATGTTAAAGACTTATAGAGCATCTTCCTGAACGTCTCTTACAATGCGATATACCCATAATTCTTTGGTGCACTGCTTCTCCTTGTGGATAGAGGGAGGCAACATGTAGTCCAGGAAGTAGTGTTGATGACATCAGAAACTCTGCTAAAATCACCCCAGAGCCGTTTAGAGGAAGAGTTGCGACCCCGATTGTAAAGCGAAGAGCCCGGTCACGTGGTTTGTCATGTGGTTCATGCAGCGCTGGAATGGGGGACTATCTGGGGTTGAAATGCGTTGTGTTCAATGAGAGTGGTACAAATAAGTGCTATTTAAGTACATACTGTATGCAAGATGATCACTGTTTTAATGTATTGTTCAGTGACAACTAAAGTCTCTTTGTGTTGCACAATTATTTGACTGAAGGGATTTTAAGTCATTAAAGCTGGACTATTGCCCAAGTCCATTGCATTTCTGTCCACTCCTCTACTTCCCAGCTACACTATCATGTTTGACCCTCCTATCACATGGAACTACTTTTTGGGCGTAGTGATATGGACACAAAACACATAGTTCCCTAGGTTAGAGGGGCCAGAAATGAAGGAAGGATGTGCTAATATTTTAGAAATGGGTCAACAATACAAAGGCACTTGAGTTTTTTGGAATCATTTACTTACGCTGCGTGGCGCCCCAAAAATGACCGGAACTACTTAATATTTCATCGAAACCAGAGCAGAACTCCCAGCATGGAACTCTGGAAATAAATGAATACATTTGACACCACTATAAGAATGGCAAGTGCTTTATACAACTTAACTTCAGTAGGACTTGGGCCCCTAAGTACTGGCACTGCAAGGCGGCTGCGTGGTTCGCCTGTGTGTGGGGGGGGGGGGGGGGGGGGGGGGGGGGGGGGGGGGGGGGGGGGGGGGGGGGGGGGGGGGGGGGGGAGGGGGGGGGGGGGGGGGGGGGGGGGGGGGGGGGGGGGGGGGGGGGGGGGGGGGGGGGGGGGGGGGGGGGGGGGGGGGGGGGGGGGGGGGGGGGGGGGGGGGGGGGGGGGGGGGGGGGGGGGGGGGGGGGGGGGGGGGGGGGGGGTGGGGGGGGGGGGGGGGGGGGGGGGGGGGGGGGGGAGAGAGAGAGAGAGAGAAGAGAGAGATAGAGAGAGATAGACAGACAGACAGACAGACAGACAGACAGACAGACAGACAGACAACAGACAGACAGACAGACAGACAGATAGATAGATAGATAGATAGATAGATAGATAGATAGATAGATAGATAGATAGATAGATAGATAGATAGATAGATAGATAGATAGATAGATAGATAGATATAGTCCAGGGCGGTAATAACTGCCTAAAAAAGGGTTCGGGATAAAGACTTGGCACAAATACAGCCCAAACTAAATCAAGAATTTGCTGTCAAAAGTAACTCTGCGGCACACTGTACGTGCCTTCCAACTGCGGGACGGAGTGTATCCTTCAAGAACGGAGCCATGCCGATATCGAAGAGGCAGGTTGACACTGCCAAGGGTCTGGTATTGACCGACCGCGCAAATCCCCCACAATGGACTGTGTCTTGATCCGGCATCGACGCAGCTTAAACGTGTAATTACTGCTCCTCAGGCCCACTTGAGGGTTCGGCAAGACCGAGTGAACCCAGGGGGGAGGAGGGGAGGCCATGGACAGCCCGGAGCACTTGCATCTCAGAACCACAACGGTGTCAAATCATAAGGATCCCTAGCTAATAAGACAAATATCCTTATTAGCATATACTATACTTGCCTTCTATAACTAAAACATGCAGATAAAAACACCTTCAATTCTTTATTTCTTTCATAATATAGAATCTTTCACTCAATAGGAACATCATCCTGTGCCAGGAGCAGTTCCTGCTGAGTATATTCTATATTTATGAAAGAAATAAGATGCCAATTCTGTTTTTATTTGTATATTTTAGTTATATAGGTGAAGTATAATGTTTTAAGTGATGTTTATCTTATTAGACAGGGATCCTTTTGAAATACAGTGCGGTTACGTTTTAGTCTTTAGTCTCACCTGGAACGTGTTACTGTTGGTGCAGATTTAGTCGACTAAATGTCAGATAGATCTACAGTCCAATTAGTTCGTTTGGTCACTGTCCAATGGCAATCCAAATACTTTAGCAACTGGGGCAGGCGCGGATCTAGGTATGGGCAGTGTGTGGGGGGGGGGGGGATATTTCAAATGCCCAGACTGCCCCACCAAACATGATGGCAAACAACCGAAGACATTTCAAATTAAAGTTTAAAATGAGTTGAAACACTTCTACCGTTACTGATGAACGGAAAAGGGTATGGGTGCGGCTGAAGCCGCCCCGGGCACTCAGTTTTTGACCCCTCAATGTCGGAATTCTGACACTAGATTGTATGTCTGACAGAAAAAAAGCCAAACGTCAAACTAAAGTGACATTAGCTCATTGGGGCGACCACCGGACATGCTTTAAAATAATCCCAGGCTACAGTATATGTCATTTTAGTTTAAAAGTAGTTCATACTTTTATCCCTTGGGGGAGATATCCATAGGAAATTCACCCTTTTTTATAGTCCTTTATTTCACTAGTGGGGGGTCACCGTTTTCACTACAAACAGAGCAGTTTGTAATGTTTTTTTTTTTTTTTTTTTCAATGCTGGGTAATCATGGGACCAATGAAATTGATTGACCCCACCCCCTTTACCAATGAAATTCATTGAAACCAAATGGACCTGGAATCGTCCATTTGGTTTCAATTAATGGACCTTTAGCAAAGCCCCTCCCAAACTGCTATTGTCCAATAGAGCTTTAGATAACCCCTCCCCAAACTACTATGGTCCAATCACAGCTAAGCATAACATGTGATAGACAAACCTCTCCACCAATAGCTTTCCTGTATGATAAAACATTGTTTTAAAAAATAAATGTCACACACACATTTTTCCACTGCATAGGGTATGCCTTGTTGATGGATTTGGAAGAGATTTTGAAGGTCTGGTTCCAAAAATGAACCAGTATTTAATGTGTAAAGTCCATGATATTTACATTGGAATGAATGAGCCTGGCTGGAAAGTGTCCTAGGTGGACAAGAGGGCGGGGCTTACCTAAAGGTCCATTCCATTGTTAAATTGGCTCCAGGGAAAATCTTGCCTGGGGCTCCGAATTGCTTAGAAACACCCCTGCTGCAACTGATCAATCAACATAAAATCTGTTTTAAAATGTATGGCATAAGCCCAAAGCAAACTGAGAAGGCTTCCAATGTTAGATTCTGACAGCAGGGGCGGATTTAACATGTCCCATTTGGGGGGGGCAAGAGAACATGTTGGGAGGGGCGAGAGAAAATGGTATGGGTGCGGCTTCATCATCGGCTTCAGCTTCATCTTCATGAAGTCACACCCATACCATTTTCGGTTACAGGACTTTTATTAGTCAATTAAAGCATCCATAATAACATCAGTTGTTTGTTGAAGTTGCAGCAGACACGCAGCATGCATAAAGCTAAAGGTCTGACTCAGAGAGTTTTCTTTTTCAATGAAATGAAATGCTGTTAGTTTAGTAGTGCCACAGCTGTAGTTAGTTAGTAGCAGCAGTAGTGTTTCAAATCATTTTTAATATAAGCACTTTTAATTTGAAATATCTTGGTTGTTTTGCATGGCATCGTGTGTGTGTGGGGGGGGGGGGGGGCAGACTGGGGGGGGGGGGGGGGCAGAACTGGGTATCCCCCCCCCCCCCCATGCCCAGGCCTAGATCCGCCTCTACCTGACAGGACTAAATTCAAAGTTGTTGTTTTTTTTCCCACCCACAAGGAACTTTCTTTTGGGTTTTTTTAATTTCTGGAAAGGAGTTGCACATGAGACCGAGCTGTTTGTATGAAACATTTCATTTTCTTTGGCTCTCTGCACGATATCTCAAAATCGAATCAACGTAAACAAAGCCATAGCCTTGATATTTCAGACGCCCACAAGAGAACGAATTGTTCCCAGTGGCTCCATTCTAACGGATTGATTTTGACAACACCCGAGAGGGATTTTCCGGGGTGCAGTGGTGGTGGTAGCATTATTTTTGGACGGCGCCGCGAATGCCTTTGGCGAGAGTTTCTCCATCGCTGCTTTCGAACGCATAGCGCCGCCCCGATTGAGGTGGACAATAACGTAGATTTACGCGAGTAGCCCTATACTGCTGTTATTATAGCTGTGGTGGAACAAGCAATCTGCATGTACCACACAAGGGCGTTTTTTGTCTTTATGCAGACAAGGCAGTTGCCCGGGGCGCCATGAGGGGGTAGGGGGCACCGGGGCGACCAACAGACATGCTTTAAAACAGTGGCTTCAAACTGCCGGCCGGCGGGCCATTTGCGGCGCCCCGAGATGATATTTTGCGGCCTCCACCTTAAAGGTAGGGGAAGTGATTTCACTTTTGTCAGATATCACCCAAAAAATATTTTTTTTCTGTTAAAATGCTCTATTATAAGGTGTGGAAACCATATATGGAGTTTCTCCCTCCCCCACGTTAGCAGAGGAGCTAATAAAATTCCCCAGGTGGTGGCGAATTCGCCTCCAATCAGGATCGAGCAGCAAGCTCACACAGTGTAGCTACTGTTTGGCGCCCCTAGTGCACCAGGCTGGAACTACCTTTAATATGAACGTGTAATGCCCCGCGAGTTCCCCCGTCAAATGCCGACTGGGCAACCAAAAGGATTTGCAGGAGTACAAACGAATAAAGCTTATTTAGGCCCGTGCGGCAGGAGTTTTTCACCGGAGTGATTGGAGAGAGAGTGGCAAAAGGGAGGGGAGGAGAGGAGGAGGAGGAATAGATTACCTCTGGGAAAACAAGTAAAGTCTGTCCCAGAGTGACGTAAAATTCAAGCGTGAGTATCAGTATGCTATTAAAATGTTATGTGTGGGGGAAAAAAAGTACACAAAATACCCACATTAGAATAAAGACTACCTGCGGCCATGCAAACTGCATTGGAGGGTGAAATGGGTGCTCATGGTGAAATGCAGAAATGGGGCCATCTGTATCATGTCACAGGAATCAAAGTAGATTGATGTCCAATGTGTTTTGGCGTGGGAATTCTCCTTTAAAGGGGAATTCCATCCATTTTCAACATTTTTTCTGAGAGCGTACAAATGCTACCAAATGAACCCTAACAGGTTCCATTTGTACGCTCTCAGAAAAAAAGAGAGGCCCAAGAAATGCATTAACATGGTGAAAATACATTGATGATGTCATCAAGATGTTTCACCATGTTAGTGGTTTTCTTCAGACCTCCATTTCTTGGGAACACAGAATCGGGGAACTTTTTTTTCATTATGTCCACCCCACACCTCTAGGGTATACTAATGATATATTAGAATGTTGAAAATGGAGTGGACTTCCCCTTCAGAGCCCGCATCACATGTGATATTATGGGCCTGTAGATTGCCGAAGAATGCAACACACGCACGCACACGCACACAGCCTGCAGGTGTAATGAACCTCTCCAGCAGCAGTGACTCCCAATAGTGTGACCCAATCCTGGACGTGTCCGATAGCTCAACCTCCCATGATCCGATCACTCCACTCCGGCACCTATAGAAATCACTCCTCTGGGTCTACTTTGTAAGACATTGCTTTCCACCAGCAGCCAGACAGCCAGCCCTAGCTGCGGCGGTCGCGATCTCGGCGGTCGCGATCTCTCCACCCGTACCACCGGTGGCGTCGATAGGTGGGGAAAAGTTAGACAATTTAAGGGCCCAAAGCCCACTAAAACCTTGCATTAATAAGGTTATATTTTATTATTATAAAAAAAATATATATTTGATCTCAAAGTGCACCAGATTGAAGCATTTTAAAGGGAATTCCACCCATTTTCAACATTCTAATATTTCATTAGTATACCTTAGAGGCTGGGTGGACATGATCACAAGGTTTCCCCCGTTCTGTGTTTCCTAGAAATGGAGGTCTGAAGAAAACCACTAACATGGTGAAACATCTTGATGACATCATCAAGATGTATTTTCACCATGTGATTGATTTCTTTAGCGACGCTTCTTTTTTCTGAGCATACAAATGTACAAATGGAACCACATGAACCCGTCAGGGTTCATTTGGTGCATTTGTACGCTCTCAGAAAAAAATGGGTGAAATTCCCCTTTAACGCGCCGCCGGAAAGGGGGGGCCGTGTGGAAAAGCTTTGCAGGGGGCCCAGAATTGCTAGCTACGCCCCTGCTTACCACCCCCATCCCCTCCTCCACCGACTGTCAATCTGTTGTATGGTGATGGGTATGTATGGTGGGGATGTGGGGGAGGGAGGAGGAGGGCGATCGCGAGGGCGTCCCAGTGCTGATCTCAATGATTATAATCCCTCCCCCTAAGAGAAAACAGACTATGCACCCACTGCACACGAAATGTGGTAGAAAGAGAGCTACACTTTCTAACCACCTGTCCACTATAACAACACATCAGAGGCACATACTGTACTGCCCCACACTACACTCTACGTGAGTTTGAAACTGTGACCAACTGTGGCAACTGTGTGGCTTTGAGTGTGTATGTGGGGAGGGGTAGACACTTCCCCCACCAAATGTCCCATTATTTCATCAGATGTCAGGTCACTGAAGTAATTCCCAAGTAATTGTCCGGCTTGCCAAGACACCCCTCTTTTTTTCTTCTTCTCTCTCAACGCCATTGGTAACAGTCGCACCTTGCAGACAGTTTGCTGTTCCCATTAAACACACATTTGTTTCGCGAGAAGAGATGTCAAAAGGGGTCAAACAGCGGCATTTGGAGAATAAAAGGGAGGGAAAAAGTTATTATTAAGATGCCATCGCTCGTTTCGGGAGCGGGCGTTATTGTGATGCAAAACGGCGCGCGCCGCCCCGGCAGCATTATGCGCTTCCAAAATGCCAGCGCTGTCATAATGTCATGCTGCGCGAGCATATCTCTCAGCCAAATGCCAAACCCGAGACCTTGCATACGCAATGATACTCCGCTCCTCACTTCGCACAAGAATCAACAGCCAAATGAACTATGATTATTAATTGGTTAATCTTCATAGCGGTGTCATCACACACCAGCTCCGGTTCCCGCGAAAACTAAAGACACAACAGGCAATTCACAGTATGGGCCTACATGTTATCTATTTGGTTGTGGTTAGTCACCCTGGGAAACGGGTGCGCTTTTGAGACTGACAACGTTAGTTGCGGAACTGACTGTATTTACAGTCCCCAGAGAAACAACCCTGTTCATTCCTCATTAGCGACTTGACCTTGTTCACTCATATTTTCAGAAAAAAAAAGATTCCAATGAACAACGCAGTTGTATAAGTGTGCAAAGTGCACACAATTTCATTTTTTAAAGATGAAGTGCCATGATTTTTTCTACCCTAAAACATGATCATCAGGTATTAATGTTATATGAAAAGATTTTTTTCCCCAAAAAATGTACAGTGTTTGTTAAACTGTCATTTTTATGATTACACCCAGCCAGTTCATTAAGTATGCCTGGTTCCACCTGAACTGAAGCCACACCCATAGCTTTATTTGCATGATAAAGGGGGAGGAGCTAGGGGAGGGGCTGAGCATGTGATGTCACTATATTGAAGTTTTTTTTTCATTGGCACGTTTGGCTGGAAATGTTCAGCCCCCAGAAGAAACCCTAAATACAAAGGAAGACATCCTTGCACATTAAAAACACACACCAAGGGGTCCATACTGTCAACTCTTAAACATATACAAAATTAGGGAAATACAAAAATCACGGCACCCCCTCTTTAAACATTTACAAGAGCTTTGCGAGCACAAAGGGAGAAATAAAATGCTTCCGCGGGGTATTCGTTTTCGGGAGCACTGCATCGTGACTAATGGCAACTTCCGGCGGAAGTTAACTAACCGGAAGTCCCGACTTCTGTCAAGTCGTTTTGGTGGAGCAGTTGGTGGAGGTCGAGGCTGTGTTAACTCAACTAAGGTTAACTACTGTAAGGTAACTCAATGGCATTGTGGTTAGAGTGTCCGCCCTGAGATTGGGAGGTCAGGGTTCGATCCCCAGTCACGACGTAACCAAAATGACTAAAAATGGGACCTAATGCCTCCCTGCTTGGCAGTCGGCATCAAGGGTTGGATTGGGGGTGAGTCCTTGCGACGTACTAGCGTCATGTCCAGGGGGTGTACTTGTACATCAAGCTGCCTCATGCCACAGAAACAGGATAGGCTCCTGGCCCATGGGCCTCATGGCTCGACAAGACTTAATACTACTTAATAGGTAGGTTGTCGGAACAACTTGCGGCCAAGTAGGCAATGGCCTACACACAGGTATGGCATTTTTTTTTATTTGTGAAGTTCTCCAGCCCTAAAAGAGATACTTCACTTTCAAAAACCTTTTGTTCATTTATCATCTACTCGGGATCATGACCCCAGACAGTTTACAGTGGGGTCATGAGCCAGTTTAAGTTACTCGATTCAGTATTTATACAGTATATTTGTTGCTCTTCATTGAAGCTGCCCCGCCATTTCCCTATACAAACCCACTATAATTTAGAAGTCCACTTTAGCCATGACACATTCATCAAATGCACAGATGGGTTCAATTTCAACACAGGGCAACATTTATTTAACTGCCACAGTGTCAACCCCTACCCTTGTGTCTGACTGCTAGTTAGCCTAGCATACTTGGCAAGACAAATAAGGGTCGATACTGATACTTTTCCGATACACATACAGTATTTGCCGAAACTGATATGACGACAAAAGGCCGATCCAATGTTTTTTTTTTTTTTCTTTTTTTTCGATACCGATACAGTATTGTGGACATCCATACTAGTAGCCTACTGATACATATTACTAATACTAAAATACTCATAATTGCTAGTTGCGTAAAAAAAAAAAAAAAAAAAAAAAAAAAAAAAAAAAAAACTGAGGGCACGCCAGTCTCCAGATCCCACCAGGGGCGGATCAGGCATGGGCATGGGGGGGCAATGCTCCCCTAAATACCTAGTCTGCCCCCCCAAACACAATGCCATGCATAACAACCCAAGATATTTCAAAATAAAGTGCTGTGATTTAAAATCATTTTGAAACACTACTACTGCTACTAACTACCATTTTGGCACCACTAAACCAACAGCATTTCATCATTGAAAACAGAAAACTCTCTGAGTCAGACCTTAGCTTTATGCGTGTCTGTTGCAACTTCAACAACTGATGTTATTATTGATGCTTTACTTGCCTAATAAAAGTCATGTAACCGAAAAATGTATGGGTGCGGCTTCATCGCCCGTGTCGCTTTGCGCCACGGGCGATGAAGCTGCACCCATACCATTTTTTCTTGCCCCTCCAACATGTTATCCCCCCCCAAATGGGACATGTTACATCCACCCCTGGATCCCACCTCAGAACAGCCCACCCTACCCCACTTTCAGAAAAGACTGAATCAGCATTTGCTGTAATTGACTCAGCATGCGGGGGGGGGGGGGGGGGGGGGGGCTTTTTTGATGCCGCTGAAAGCGTCCAGGTGTTGCCGGCAACGTCTTTGAAGCAACAGCCCTCCAGTTTAATTTATTTATTTGAAGAACAGACAGCAGAGCGCAGGTGACGCCCAGTCGGGAGCATTCCCGAAGAGCTTTTGAAGTTTCCCCAGTCGTCAAATGCAACAAGAAAGGACAAATCTGTTCAGCATAATCCTATATAATTTAATTGGGAGTCAGGCAAGGACGGGGAGCTGCCAGGGGCAGATGTAACATGTCCCATTTGGGGGGGGGGGGACAAGAGACATTGTTGGAGGGGCAAGAGAAAATGGTATAGGTCGCTTCGCGCCAGGACTTTTATTAGTCAAGTAAAGCATCAATAATAACATCAGTTGTTGTTGAAATTGCATAAAGCTAAAGGTCTGACTCAGAGAGTTAAATGTGTTAAAAATGAAATGCTGTTTGTTTAGTTGTGACACAGCTGTAGACGTGTGTAGTTAGTTAGTAGCAGTAGCCTAGTAGTGTTTCAAAATCATTTTAAACATAAGCACTTTAATTTGAAATATCTGTTGTTTTGCATGGCATCGTGTTTGGGGTAATTGGGTATTTTGGGGGGCATTGCCTCCCCATAGCCATGCCTAGATCCGCCCCTGGGAGCTGCTGAAACGACAGGCAGGGTCTGTGCGTCTCCCCGTTTCTT
>CM076965.1:65427726-65456635 GCA_039105355.1 Benthosema pterotum
GGCAGGATTCCTTTTAAACTTTTAAACCTTTCCAGCGCAATTGATTTATCGATCCATTGGCGAGCACGCCGATGCCATTAATGATGTACTATGACTTGTAAATTGTTTTGTCTAAAATAAAACATTAGTTTGAGGCAATTACCTTTTTTTTTTTTCGCCATGATTGGCTAATGGCGGGTTGTACTCAGAAATGACAAACACGCCATTTGTATTCTCAATCGCTGTTCATATCCAGAAATCAGGGGGGGAGAGGAGGCGCTGCAAAAAAAAACTACTTTTGCCAGTGCAAGGGTCTATAATCAAGGGTTATCACTACTATATATAATAGTCGTAGTATAGCTCTGATTGATTCTGCCCTGTAGTGGAGCTCTGTGAAGTGATCTCTCAGATGAACCTCCGACCAGCCCCTCTTCTTGGGTGGACTAAAAATGATATTGTTCGTGGTCAGAACACGATCATTGTCGTCCGTGAAATATAAGCTACTGCTGCTAGCACTGTGCTAAACAACATATACGGACAGTGGTGGCAAAACAACGGCAAAACAACAGCAGGAAATGCTACATCCGCCCCTGTGTACAAGTCAAGCCTCGGTCCGCCGCACCTCCGAAGCACTCGGCGCTTTAGCAGGGCATTTTCGGAAAATGACGGTGCCTCACGTCCGCCCTTCACCTGGGCATTACTCCACGCTCCGCTTTTGTGCGACGGACATTCATTAGAGCTACCTTATAACTCCAGGGGTCAGATATGAAGGCTGCAGGTCACGAGACCCCCCTGCTGCCAGACCATGTACGTTCAGGGTGGCATGCAGTCCGCCGCCACACGTTTCTCCCCTCACTGCCAAGACCTCCTAACGACCTACAGGTGTCCTCTTTAGGTCAACCAGCCAATTAGGGAAGGCTGGCAGCGGGTATGCAAAAAAGAAACAAGCGGCAGGGCTCATTAAAAATGACACCGGTTCAATTCTTTGCTTGCTTTTTTTTTCCCCTCCTGCTTCCTGTACCAGCTGCCAAAGTTTGAAACAACAATTAATTCCCCGGCCCTTCACAAAAAAGCATGTCCAAATTATTCACTTTTTTAATTGGTTTTCAGGCTCGCTGCGGCGTTGAAAAAGTTGTCACGGTTTTTGACTGGCGTTTTGACACGCTTTTCTGCCGGGGAGGTTAATTTATTAGCTTGTAGCTAGGCAGGTGTTTACAATTTACATACTAAGATAAGTGCCCGGAACCGTGATAACACAATCGTTATGCTTGTCCTGTCTCTCTTTTTTTTTTTTTTTTTTCTTTTGCAATGCCTTTTCTTTCAGCGAGGTGTAGCCCTCTTTAAGACTGCATTCACTGAATAATTCATTATAATCTTCATGCCCAAGGCTGATTCAGTCATGGAGTGTTCAGATTTAGACTACTTAAACCAGCTAATGTTTTGTTAGCCCCCATCGGGCTCACCTGAAAGTATTTTGGCCGAGACAGGTCACCGTGACCCGCGGCATTTACTTTTTTTGTGCGGCACGGACGCAAAACGAAAGCGGCATCAGTATCATAATACTGTCAATAGATAAACAGGCACAAATGAAAGGGTGCCGAGGCTATACACCGATTTGCAGAAGAAACCTGCGTGCAAGGCATCAACCAGCACATCGGGAGAAATGTGGGGTTCAGTGTCATACACTTCAACATGCAGACAGGAGGAGTTGGGTTTTGAAACGCCGACCCACACGATCATCGGATCGACAATCTTGGATTGACGTAGGAGGAACAACCTTCGCTGGATGCACATTGTTGTACAGTATATTTCGTGTGACCTGCTTTTGTACATACAGCATTTTTTTTCCAATCCAATCCAACTTTATCTATAGAGCAGTAGAGATGGCAGATATTATCGGCCCTCCAATATTATCGGCCGATAAAAGCTTTCAAATTTCATATCGGAAAATATCGGTATCGGTATTTACAAACTGGAAATTATGACTATTTACAGAGATGTAGACTCAGCGCTACGGCCATGTTTATACCATTACTTTTGTACTTTACTCAAGTAGGCTAAAGTAGGCTACATGTTGAATTTATAGTTGTATGGAGTATTTCTAGGCTATAACATGAATTTGTATTTATACTAAATGTTTATTTATATTAAATATTTGTATAGTAATAGTTTCTGTTATTTTTCCACCACTGGAGGCCGCATATATCGGTATCGGTTGATATCGGTTGATATCGGTATCGGGAATTAGAAGTTGGATAATATCGGGATATCGATATCGGTAAAAAAGTCAATATCGGGCATCTCTATAGAGCACATTTAAAACAACGAAGTTGGCCAAAGTGCTGTACAGTTAGCAATAAAAAACATGAAGTATTAAAACATAATAAAATACAGCAAAGGATACAATAATAAGAACATAAAAATTAATAAATAAAAACAAATACAGAGCAAAACAATAAGATCAAACACTGTTAAAAGCAAGGGAATAAAAATGCCTTTTTAGTCGTGTTTTAAAAGCCGACAGTGATTGCGTCATTCTAATGTGCCTGGGTGATATTTGGCCAAAAAGGAGCCAAAGGTGCGTTTTGTAAAACACGCGGCAAAAACTGTGGGTGGAGTAGCAAATCGAAAACAGTGTATCTGTAATAAGGGAAGATAAAATATATCGGGTTTAATATTTCCACAGCCACCCAGCACTGACTTTGAAGAGCCGGGGCCGCCAGGCTTTGCAGTATTTGCATTCAACGCGCGACTGCTCGATATGAGACGGCATGTCGAGTGAAGGTCTCCTCTTGTCACCCCCTGCCGAGCTACTCCGAGGAAGCAACCCGTTGATCCCCGAGCTTTGAGGTCCTTTGAGGGAGGGGGGGGGGGGGGGGGGGGGGGGGGGGGGGGGGGCCTCTCCATCCATCTGCGTGCGGCCGAGTGATGTAAAAGGCAGGGACCCCGTAGCGTTTCTCGGCGGTTTAAACTATACTCCCGCAACCCGACGTCTTGCATTATTTCAGTCACGGCCTGCGATGCCCCGTCTCCCCGCGTTCCCTGGGAGAGAGAGCGAGCGGACACCCCCCCCATGAATGCTTGACGGGTGAGGAGTGTGAGGAGTACAAGTGGTAAGACGTGATCGTTTTGGCTTCCCCTTTTATCCACTTCTCAGGAGGGGGTGGTGGTTTATAGAGGACGCTCGTGCCTTGACTTTGCAGGGCGTTCACTTCGCCCGGAAATGTCTCTTAAAGCAGTGGTTTTCAACCTTTCTCATAGCAGGGCCCACGATTTATTCATAATTTGAACCATTTGGACCACCATTAGATGACATTTTCGCCCCATTGACTCAAAACCCAAAACTAAAGATTTATTGAATTGAATTGCAAGTAAATTGTGCTACTACAACCCAGATGCTACTGGGCTGGAATAATTTACGCCCGTAAAAAAAAAAAGGCGTGCCTCACTGAAAGGAGCTTTGGCAGGGAAAGGGACACAGAGTTGTTGTGTTTAACAGGAGGAGAGAAACTTGTGATGAAACGACTCCAAGCACTGCTCTGTGCGAGTTGTTGTAACCTTTGTGAGTTGCGTTTAGGATGCATATGGCCGTCCACACTGTTGGAGAAACCTCCAGGTGGCACAGAACTAAATTGTTAGTTCTTCTTTGTTTGTTTTAACGGCACCTGGACCATTGTTTCGACAATATGGCCATCTGCATCCTAAAACACAACTCCCGCTATTCTATACCAGTGGTTTTCAACCTTTTTTCATACCAGGGCCCACTATGTATTCAGAATTTGAACCACGGACATTTTAGCCCCATAGACCCCAAAACTAAAGATTTCTTTTGCTTTTGTCCACAATTCCAGGCTGGATTCTGGAGAAAACAAACCAGGCAAACATACAGATCAAAAATGACCATTAATCTCCTACATTCTCTAGTTGTTTAGACTAGACTAATTCAGATTGAATAATATTTTTAAATTATTTATTATTATTTGATTTTATTTTAAAAATGAAACAATCATTTATTCATAAACGGTTTGACTAAAATGAAACCAATCATTTTTTCATATGAATGAAACCAAATGGACCCTTCCGGGCCCGTTTGGTTTCATTTTACGCTCTCAAGAGTTACAGATCTATAAGGGTCTATTTGGTTACCAATGGTCCTTTCTAGGAAGGAAGGAGGACTCTATCATAGGAGGAAAAATGGTGAAAAATGAGGGCTTTATCTCTGGCGCCTGTCAACCCTTTTTGCCCCAACTCAGCAGCAAAAAATGCACTAGATTTTCCACCAGGAGTTTTTCCACTAATTTTAGCGCTAGGGGGGTTGGAAAAAAGCTAAATATAGTGACAAATACGCCAAGTTGGCAACACTGCCTGTTTCCGGCCCGTTGAAAAAGGTGGTTTCCTTGAAATGTGTGCGTCAAGCGTGGTACCTGATCACAGCGTGAACGTCGTGGAGTAATATCTGGAGTTATGTTATGTCAACGATGCAATATAAACCCTTCCGAAGACAAATACTGAAAAAAAAAACAATAATAAATACACCCTGAAATGTTGTCCTTTTAAAAAGAAAAGTAATTCATTGCGTAATGTGACTAGACTAAAAGTTAAGGAAGCAGGAGTAAAAAGTCACAAATGATGCCGAGCCTAATGACGAAACGAAGTTTCATTCGCATAATGTGAAAACGACATACATGAAGATAGGTTGACAAATGGCGAAGTCAAACGTGCCACAATGATGTCGACTTACGCAAATGTAGCTATCAAGCAACACTTGCACTAGCCTCGACACCCAGGCTTTCATTTTCGTTCGAAAACGGAAAGCCTGGACTAACGCACGTTGGAAAGTGGCCTTGAGGGGGGTAGTCAACCTTCCGGGGGTGGGCGTCGCTCTAAATGATGTGACGTAGAACAGCAGTGGACGGGCGCGGGGGGCGGGCGGGGATGACGACACGTTAGTGAGATCAAATCAGAGCGCAGCTCATCTGCCGTGTGGATGCCACGGCACCCCCGCCCCCCCAAGGCCAAAATCATTGAGGGCTAGACCAGGGTACACTTGCACAGATTCATGTTCACACAGTCACACACAATGTCATAATGTAATCACAGGCAGGCAAGCCAGAGAAACAGTACCTGGCATGTGACTGATGTGTTAACTGCACATGGAGGGAGACTTTTTTTTTTTTACTTTTTAAAAACCACTTTATTTAAAAACTAAAAAAGGACAACAGTCACTTCAGTCCAGTCATCTCATAAAACCACATAGAAAAGTGCATACAGTAGGATTTCACCTGAACACCGAGCCACACACCAAGACCCCCTCATCAATTAAACAAACAACGTCATTAACACACCATTGATGTACAAACAAGTTTAGTGTTCTCATCTCTTTATGAAAATTAAAATCAACCCATACTCTGGCCCTGACCAGTGAGATGAAGACGCTAACCACATCCTGTAATGCCCCCCTCTCCACCCTGTTTCTCCTGGTCAAGTAAATCGCTAATTTTGCTTCCCCCAGCACAAAATTCAGCAACTGGCACTTGCTGGCAGAGAGAGAGAGAGAGAGAGAGAGAGAGAAGAGAGAGAGAGAGAGAGAGAGAGAGAGAGAGAGAGTCGGAGTGTTAAG
The DNA here is from genome assembly GCA_039105355.1 of Benthosema pterotum. Classification (NCBI taxonomy): domain Eukaryota; kingdom Metazoa; phylum Chordata; class Actinopteri; order Myctophiformes; family Myctophidae; genus Benthosema; species Benthosema pterotum. The sequence goes on from CM076965.1 coordinate 65,433,326, forward strand.
TGCTGGCAGTGAATTGTGATCACATCTGGGTGTTGCTGCGTGGCACCGTATTTACTGAGGTGCCACTCAGAGCGGCACATGCTGCGACGGGCAAGACATGGAACCCTAAAATTGCTCCCGATCAGGGGCAGATCTAGGCATGGGGCATGGGGAGGCAATGCCCCCCTAAATGCCCTGACTGCCCCACCAAACATGATGGCTTGCAAAACAGCCCACGATATTTCAAATTAAACTGCTTATATTGAAAATGATGTGAAACACTACTACTGCTGCTAACTAACTACAGCTGTGTCACCACTAAACCGACAGCATTTCATCATTGAAAACAGAAAACTCTCTGAGTCAGACCTTTAGCTTTATGCATGCTGCGTGTCTGTTGCAACTTCAACAACAACTGATGTTATTATTGATGCTTTACTTGCCTAATAAAAGGCCTGTAACCGAAAATGGTATCCCCTACCATTTTCTCTTGCACCCCCCCCCCCCCCCAATTGGGAAATGTTACATCCGCCCTGCTCCCGATGTGGTGGCTGGTGCCTTTGCATGGTTTCTGCAAAAGAGTGGCTAATTGTAACAATTATTCCAAATGGATCCCTCCAGGGACAATCTCCTATAAAATGGCACCCTCCAAGGGATAAAATGAACGATTTTATAAACTAAAGAACATATTATATGTGTTTTAAATGTTCATTTCCAGTTATAGGGGATAAGTACCCTATTGGCCTGAATATAAGACTATGTTTTTTTCCCAATAGAAATATCCCAAAAATGGAGTCGTCTTATATTCAGGGCTAAACTATTTGGCATTCAATGTTCTTTTTTCTGTAAATGGGTCTTGAAAATGAGGCTCGTCTTATAAAACGAGTCGTCTTATATTCGGGACAATACGGTATAATGTATTCATCCATAATAGTCTTATTAGCCTGGTATCCTTTTAAATGTTCATTTCTAGTTATAGAGGATAAGTATAATGTATTCATCCATAATAGTCTTATTAGCCTGGTATCATTTTAAAGCATGTCACACACCTTTGTTCATGTACCTGTGGCCATGTCTTTCTCGACACGACTTTGTAAACACTACAACAAGGAAGTCAAACATCCTATTGCTTTCTTATCATTGTATACATGATAGACACACACACAGTGGGTGCAATGGGTTTCCCTCAATTAAGCACCGATTTCTGCATCACGGTTGTGTCAGGTGTAACGCCCGGGATTCGAACCCGGGTCTACCACGTGAAAGTCCAACAACTTAACCACTAGACCAAAGGGTCATCCCCTTGGTCCGGGGGCAGATACTAGACTTTGGAGGCCATCACGACAGAGGCTGTAGCCACCTGCTACACTCGCCTCCCTTTTGACCCGATCCGGGTCACGGAACCACCGGGGCAGATACTAGACTTTGGAGGCCATCACGACAGAGGCTGTAGCCACCTGCTACACTCACCTCCCTTTTAACCCGATCCGGGTCACGGAACCACTGTAACGCCCGGGATTCGAACCCGGTTTACCCACGTGAAAGTCCAACATCTTAACCACTAGACCAAAGGGACATCCCCTTGGTCCGGGGGAAGATACTAGACTTTGGAGGCCATCACGACAGAAAGAACACAAAGCGAACAAGCTAAAGCTGGCAGAGCTTTGGATTCATTAACAATGCAGGGCATGTTAACGAGACGACCCGACGCCGTCACTGGCTGGACTGAGATGAATGAATGTACAGAAGAAACGCTCGTCAAAAAGCACAGGTCCATTGGAACAAACGTTACGCAAAGGATGTCATGAAGTTATTTGATTTTATTTAAGGCAAATTGGGGCCAATGCATTAAAATGAGACACAGCGCGTGCACGCTCACCTTCACTACTCTGTTTTTGTGATGGCCACTTTGGATTTTTATTAAACAACACAAACAAAGCCTCAGAGACCTACAGAGACTTTAGCTGTGACTGTGCAATACTTTCAAAACAAATTTTGCGCACATACAAAGCTCTTGTTTGCGCCGCCCTCATTGAAAACAACGTCTTACAACAATGTCCAGTTTGTCCCTCTTTCAGGCTCCAACAGCCTTCCCGAGCGCTCACTTTTCTGACCCCTCGATGTCGCAGCATTTTGTCTAGTACGACTTTTATGTGGGCCGACATTCTGGTAAAGCAAAGAGTATTTTCTTTTTTCCTTCCAGTATGTCATGGATCGCCGTTGTGTCGTTTCACCATAGCAAATGTTGCATTTGTGGTCTGAAGAGGGTGTTTTGCAGACAGGGTAAAAAAGGGCAGAGGCTCAAGTCCCATTTGATATCTGATGTGGTCACGTCGCTGGTTCACTGTAATATATAAGCCTGGGGCTCATAGGCGTGCATACATAGACGTCAAGGGGGGTTTGAGCACCCCCTAGTGGCCCTCTCTGGACCAACATGCCCTTTTTAAAAGAGCAAAAAGATGCTGAAATGCTGTTTTCTATGCGTTTTTAACCCCCCAAAACTCAATTTTCCGCCGCCCGGCTTTGCCGGGTGGCTAGAGTGCCCTCCTGGTTACATTTGAGCACCTGCCCTTGAAACTCGCTGTGCACGCCACTGCTGGGGCTTATATATTGTTTCTCATGATAGCAGTAACTCACACTTTACCGCCTGCTGGAAAAAGTAAATATCAAAAGTCGAAGCCTCGGTGTCTCCTACAGTGTGCACAGGGAAACCTGAGTCAGTGGGTGGCCCTGGGATTCACAATGTCCTCGAGGAAATGTCAAAAAGCTTTAAACCGAGCGGATTGGACTTTCTGTTCGATCGCCGATTCAGCCGCTGTGGCCCATTTCTTTCTTTAACTCCTTAACTGATCAGGCAAAAAGCTAGTCTTGTTCCCATTGGGCTCAATAGTAACAAAATGATTTATAGAAAATCCTCTGTTATGAATTTGTGCAAACCAATGGTATCCAAAGACAGCTTGAGGTGTCCACTTTAAGGGAAAAAATAGCCCAACTCGATAATATGTTTTTCTTTTTTTTATATAAATTGTACAAAAGGGCCCCGTTGTTCACACTGGCATTTCCTCCAGGACTAGTTATGAAATAATCAGGTTTAAAGTTTTATCTTTCATATAACTTTTTTCTGCTTCAAGTAGATGCCCATATGCCTATACCATTTTAAAGATCAGGTGGTTGGCTATAATTAAAAAAAAAAAAACAAACTTTCTGACATGTTCCAGTGTGGAGATGGCGCCATCTAAAGGTAGCATGCATGAAAAAGCTGACCTATCCATCATCGTTTGCTTTTGACTGAACAGAAACACGATCCCAGATCCCCCCCCCCCCAACACACACACACACACACACACACACAGAGAAGAGAGGAGAAGAGAAAGAGAAAGCGTCACAACACACACACACACACACACACACTCACGTGCGCCCAATGCATGCAACGAAGGAGAAGAGCGGTGAGTTCCTTTAGCATTGTTCTGTAGCCACATGGCACAACAACAACAACACCAACCAAACTAATGGCACTCTATGGGGCGGGCTGATACCACATCACATGCGCCAGTGTTTTTTCGGCTATTTTAGTGACATTAACCCCTAAGTGACTACATGGCATGATAGTCTGCAAGTTAATCTATGCTTATAGATTAAAAAAGTACAACACGCGTTTTCGCGTGGGAAACAGGGGACAGAATATTACATCACGCTTTTTCGCGTGGGAAAACTGTAAAGGTGTTAATAACACAGTCTAGGATGTCCAGACAGCAACAAAACCTTGATCAGTAATGGGACACTTAGAGCTGCATCCAATACAATCACTTCAATTCCTGTCTGCCTTACCGTTAAGCTGCTATCGCTGGTTGAATAACTTGTGCCAGACCCGTAATTCATCCCTGCCTACCAGGGGCGGATCTATGGCAATCTTGAAAATACTGTAGCTATAGTAGGCCTATCTAAAGTGTTCAAATAATTCTAGTGGAGTAAATAAAAGATGCCTCTGAGAAGTAGTGGAGTAGACGTAAAAGTGTAAAAGAGAGAAGAAGAAAAAGAAGTTTGACGAATGTTGTTTTGTTAACATGGAGATCATGGAGTCAAAGGCAGCCCAAAAGCCACAGAAGTTTTGCGGTGCGTGTGTGCGGGCGACATGGCGGAAAAACAAAAAAACGCGTTTGTTCGCAAACGAGGAGCAGAACCGGCGGCCAACATTCTCCGTTCACTTCATCACCACCCAATCAATCACGAGGAAAGAATCACAACAATAAGTACAGATGATGCTCAGCGCGGGCACTTGCTCCAAGTGTGCTACATATGCTCCTTCTCCACTTGGTCTTGTTTCTAGCTCTATAAATGAAGTATGAGCAGTGTTGGTCAATATTACTTAGGAAAGTAACTTATTTACTTTACTCGTTACCCCTTAGACAAAGTAATATCATTACTTTACTTATTACTGGAATCGAAGAGTAATATATTACATATTACGTTATTACTTTCCCAAGTTCTCAGCTCCCACCTTTGAAAAAATAGAGATGTACAACATAATCTGTTTAGCGAGCTCTTTTTAGAACTGAACTCAATGACAGTTGAGGTCTTGTATTTAAAAATAAAATACAACATAAAGCAGCAAGTGATTTGTAGTGTACATAACTGTGTGCAGGATGCAGCATGTGGACTGGATCTACAATCTACTGCACATCTCTGTTGTTACAGTACCTGTCGATAGCTTGTAAATCTGTTCTATTTTTGCATGCAACAACAAGTTCATTTTAAACAAGTAACTTGGCGTTACTTGCAAAGTAATGCATTACTTATTACCCATTTTGGCAGAGTAATCTCGTTACTTTACTTTTTGTAGCAAAAGTAATAATATTACAGTAATATGTAATCTAAAATTAGTTACTGCCCAACACTGAGTATGAGTATACCTCCCTGTAAGCATGCCCCTCCCGGTATTGTTTGGAGCCAGAAACCATGGCTTGAATGTTAACAGACAGGCAGTCAGGGAGTTGTGCAGCGTATAGCGCAAGGTCTGCATGACAGATGTTTCGCGAATTAAAAGCCATGTCACGTCTCCGACGTATAGGCTGCATTCCAACAGCGCTGCGGTTTCTACTGTTTAAATGTACTTTCTGGCATCGCCTAAAGCCTGCATGACCCAGAAAACAGTATTATATGCTTACACAGTGTACTTTATATATACACACACACACACGATGGCCTGACTGGAGAAATGCCTTCATAATAAGCTGACCATCAATCTAGGCTTAATATGACAGCCCAGTGGTGGAAAAGTATGCAAATGTTGTACTTGTGTAAAAGTACAGATACTGTATTGGCATAAAAATGTACTTAGTACTCATACTGTAGCGCAGAATGTCCCATTACATAATGTTTGCAAAATGCAAACACAGTTTTTGTGAATTGTCGATCCTCTATGTTCAAATGGCTGAAATTAAGTATTTTATGTAGCGAGATTGCGACTTCATTGAAAAATCGTTTCCAATCACTCGCAGGAGGGGCAAAATAAATTGTGACCGAGGCACAGGTTGTGACACTTAAAAAAAGTCTGTGACCATTTATAGAGAGGTCGCAACGGATGCTAACCTGGGCCGCTGACCTTTTCACGACCCCTTTAAAAAGGATCTGGGGTTTTAGTTAGGTTTAAGCGCGAACTAAGAGTGAACTAAGGTTAGGGTTAGGTTTAGTTGCGACCGATAAAAAAGGTTGTGACTGTTTACTGTACAGGGGCGGATCTAGGCATGGGCAGGGGGGGCAATGCCGCCCAAAATGCTCAGACTGTCCCACCGAACATGATGGCATGCAAAAAAAAAACAAGATATTTCAAATTAAAGTGCTTATAATTCAAATGATGTGAAACACTACTACTCCTACGAACTAACTACAATTGTGGCACCACTAAACCAACAGCATTTCATCATTGAAAACAGAAAACTCTCTGAGTCAGACCTTTAGCTTTATGCATGCTGCGTGTCTGTTGCAACTTCAACAACAACTGATGTTATTATTGATGCTTTACTTGCCTAATAAAAGTCCTGTAACAGAAAATGGTATGGGTGCGGCTTCATCGCCCGTGTCGCTTCGCGCCACGGGCGATGAAGCCGCACCCATACCATTTTCTCCTGCCCCCCTGTTACTGTATAAAGTGTTTGGTTTACATGAAAAAGTGTACTGTATATAGGCCTATGCCACTATACATGTCTACACAAAAATTGCTATTCAAGTGCTATGGGCTATGATGGAGAAGAGGTGCGTTTTCAGGCTGCGGCAGAAGACTGCAGCGAACTGCAGTTCTGATTTCGAAGGGAAGTGCATTCCATAGTTTCTGGACCAGAAGGAGAAAGACATTTGAGGCGTGTGGAGTGTTGGCCAGGCTGTTTTTTACCGACGGTATATACTTTCAGCTTCCCTGTGTCGACTGAACTGAGTGCCCAGGAGGGTTTTGTGCAGGGGGATACAGTAGCTTCCAGCATTTTCATGATGACAATATCCTACACGTCTAGCTGCGTCTGTGATGGAAAGGCGGGGGCGAGATTAAAACCTTCAAAAACTGCCAGAGACATAAGATTAGACATAATAGGGAGAACGGCAGCGTCCCCCCGGAGCCCTGACACCTATAAGAGTCAAGCGGCTGATACGGCGCTCTTTGACAGTGCAGTCACCCTTACAGTGCGGCGCTATGGAAACCGTGTCTAAACTTGAATGTCGCCCCGTGGGGGAAACCCAATGAATAGAGAATGGTTTTCACAATGCCATTTCCATGCAGTCTCTGCATATTATATCTGCGCGGCCACGCCGGCTGAAACCTCCAATCTCCATATACTTTATACAGATTAAGAGGATCCTTGACTGGAGTACCTGGTGATGTCTTACTTTAATCCAACATTAATTTGATTTTTTTTTTTTCCAATATTATATGTTGTATTCGTTTGGATGCCTATACATCGATCTGATGCGCACAAGGCCACGCATATGCTTACTAGCCAGTTTCCTGCTGGAAAAAAAAAAAGAGTGAAATTAACACCCGATGACGACTTTTTTTTCCTCCTACTGTAGCTACAACTCAATATTGTTCCTGGCCTATAGACCTGCGCAGTGACGTCACCGGCCCTGGTTCCAGAAGTGGATTCCCCATTCCATTTTTTCTCATAGACTTTTCGAAAATGATTCATATGAAGACGATTACGCCGCAGACAAAGCCAACTCGGGTCGTGACTCGTGACAAATCATGACGACACACTAGGGATGTCCAACAGTTAATCGTTAACCGTTAATCGTTAAGAATTTCGGTTATCGACAACATTAACGGCTAATGATTAACTGATAAATAAAAATAAAAGCACACGTGGCTGTCGGGGCACGCTGGACTATTCCAGTTTCATCCACGTTATTACCCAATAGCCAGGGGAGCAGAGTGTGTGCGCTGCAGCCAGCAGCCACTGAGCTTTCACTAAACTTTGGTAATAACCATCTTTGTATGTATTTAAGCCTATAGTTTTATTTTATGGATGTCAGTAAGGCCATTGCTCTATCGATCTGTCTGCATCACGGCACACGCTGCGCATATGCATGGCTATATGGAGATTATGCACGTGGGCTCGTTCAATAATGACTCACCACAGACAGAGCTATTTTTTGGTAATTTAGATGTATATGTTGTAAAATAAATATTATACTGCAGTATTCGCGCGGTATAATTCACCTAGTTTTATAACTTGGTGCTGCAGCTCACTTATAATGCATGTGAGCTTGTAGATTGTACATTTATCGCGCGGCGCACAGCTCTTAACAATGCATCATACAGTATACGGAGGCGAGTGTGGGACTACACACGTTGTTGACTATGGATTTGTTCCGCAGCAAGACGGCCCCGCGTCTGTGTTATATGTTTGGAGAACGTCGTGTGTCGGATGAAAACTCATTCGGTGAGAGACCGCGCGACTGAATGAATTAAATTGTGTGCGTACTGCGTGCGCGCACGCCTGCGCCTGCGTGTGCCTAAATCTTGCACTGGGACTGACCGTTCTAATGTGAAAGTAATGGGAAAGTAAGAGTCTTTGGACCGGAGCGTGCGTTCCAAACTTATGTTTTTTTTTTTTTGCCCGGATCTAACATTTTACAATTGGGGGGGCTTTATGAGGCAGCGTCATTATAGCGTCATTATATGAAGGGTGTTTAGGGGGGCATTCCCCCCCATGGCCCCAGCTGTATAGCCGGCTCTGCAACACGAGCCTCCAAAAAAGAAAAGAAAGCAAGGAAGCAGGCGATCACGGACACTTTATCCTCTCCCTCGACCATCGCTGCGCGTGATGGATAGAATTGATAAAATACTGCAAAAGGTACACAGTAACAGTAGCCTAATTTAACATCGATTCTCTCAGAACACATGACAAGGCGCTCGCTGCGTTAGTGATCTCGTAGAGCAGCGAACACAAAGTGTTTGTGCTGTAACGCACGCACGCATTTGATAATTGGTTGCTCATTTCCGTCCCCGAAATTTGATTTGTTTCTGATACAGTAACAGAACGTGTCCATATACAACTCAGATGCGATGTCCATAGAACTAATGCAGCTATTGTTATTGCTTAGTGCTGGGGGGGGAAAAGGGACTCGGAAAAGGCCGGCTGTAGCCGCGTATAATTGGCCTTTTTAATGGATTAAAATAGCGCATTTTCCTTATCGGTTAACGGTCATTAACCGGCAGAGGTCTGACGACGATCGGTTAAGAAAATCTTTCCATTTGGCCATCCCTACGACACACACAATCAAATAATTTCTAAGATGAAAAACGAAACAAAATGTTTTGTATCCTGCCATTTTCTACTTCTTGCTAATGACATATTATATGATAATATTGAGTTGGCTTTTCCGCGGCACAATCGTGTTTTTATTAACCATTTTCAAAAAGTCTATGAGGAAAATGAATGAGGATTCCATTTCTGGAACCGGGGCCGGTGACATCACTGTGCAGGTCTATGTATACAATTACAGTAATTCTACACTCTTAAATGCAAATATAGTTGAGTCATCACCCCCTCTTTACAGATGAAGGCGCAGACAAATTCACCAGCTGCATGGGTATAGCAAGGAAGAAAAACAACATGCCTGGCAGTCTTGGATAACGTAGTATATACATTCGATCCTTTCTTTAGGGGGAGGGGGAAAAACAGCGAATACATTAGCCGTAAAAAGAGGAGCGTTACGGCATACATTAACCCATTGTGTCCTGATCAGATTCAAGTTTCTGATGCTAGATTCTAGTTCCTCGTGCCAGATTCTAGTCTCCCACGGTACAGTAGATTCTAGTTCCTCTCAGTAGATTGTAGTTTCTGAAGTTAGATTCCACTTTCTGACACTAGATTCTAGTTCCTGACACTAGATTCTCATCCATGACACTATATTCTAGTTTGTGACACTAAATTCTAGACATATTTCATAGGAAGGATCCCCAGAAATATCTTATTATTTAGCTGCAGAACCTCATCTAAAAACATGTTGTTCTAGGGGATCCCCCAGAAGCAAAGATTTGAGTTTAAAATGTTTGCTTCCAAAAGAATGTATTCATAGATTGGCACCACATTTTCACAATTTTTCAAAAATAGCAGAACTACATGTTCACATCGCGCCACTCGGTGGCGTGATATGAGCTTGTAGATCTGCTATTTTTCAACACTAAAACACCAAAACGTTCAGCACACAAAAGGGTTAACCTTTGAGGTGCTCTCGGCGCAATAGCCGTAATTGTTCCTCGAAGGCTTCTCCTCTTTGCCGCTACGAGTCAAAACACGGAAGGCGTTTTCACAAAGAAAGCCCACATTATGGCGGGGACGACCTCGAATGCGACACCATGCGTGTACCGCCATGGCGGCGGTGCTGTTATTATTCCCATTCATCAGTTTTGTCACGCATTAATCGTGCGAATGCTGAACAAGTACTGTCCTCTGCTCTCCTCGCTGTGATGTGAAAGGCCAACTTGTAAATAGTATGTTGTTCTCAGAGCCGAATTTAGCCAGCCCTACTAGAGTGGGGATGGAAGAATGGCAGGGTGCATGGGCAACTCCAAAGCTTTTTTCATATGAAGCAGTGGTTTTCAACCTTTTTGACACCAGGGCCCACTATTTATTTGGCATTTGAGTCACGGACCACCATATAAGGACATTTTAGCCCCACAGACTCCAAAACTAAAGATTTCTTTTGCTTTTTGTCCACAATTCCAGGCTGGATTTGGGGAAATAAACAGTCAAACATAAAGATTAAAAAATGATTATTAATCTTCTACATTCTCTAGTTGTGTAGACTTTGGGCTAATTCCAGCATGATGGTTGACAATGGCTGCCTAATTGCCCAGACTCCCCCACCAAACATGATGGCTATCAAAACAACCCTAGATCTTACAGTGTTTATATTTTAAAGTATTGAAACACTACTACTGCTACTAACTAACTACAGTTGTGTCACCACTAAACCAACAGCATTTCATCATTGAAAACAGAACACTCTCTGAGTCAGACCTTTAGCTTTATGCATGCTGCGTGTCTGTTGCAACTTCAACAACAACTGATGGTATTATTGATGCTTATACTTTCCTAATAAAAGTCCTGTAACGGAAAATGGTATAGGAGCGGCTTCATCGATGAAGCCGCACCCGTACCATTTTCTCCTGCCCTCCCCAATTGGGAGATGTTACATCCACCCCTGCAGCATCTTCACATTGATCAGCACGTCCTGGCCGTGAAGTCATCATTATCAGTCTGGCCAGCAGCCACATGCAGCATGAAGAGCATCGTTATTACTCCACCGCCGCACCAGTCAGGGTCATTAGCAGCAGAAATGCAAGGCCAGGAGGGCCAGCCGGGTCAGGGAGGGAGGATACGGCGGGGAGACGACGCAGAGGCAGCCGCTTTACAGCAAAACCACTTCATCCACTGCACTACAGTAATAGCCTTTCCTACCGGGGGGGGAAAGGCGGAAAGGGGATCGTACCCATGAAACGTTGGGGAAGCAGACTGACATAAATACGTGAATAAATACAATCTGAAGACATCACTTTTTTTCAAAGTCTACTGAAATTTCAACTCTAGATTTGTTTTATAATTGGATTAATCTAAAGTTACAGAGAGAGAGAGAGAGAGAGAGAGAGAGAGAGAGAGAGAAGAGAGAGAGAGAGAGAGAGAGAGAGAGAGAGATAGAGAGAGAGAGAGAGAGACAGACAGACAGACAGACAGACAGACAGACAGACAGACAGACAGACAGACAGACAGACAGACAGACAGACAGAGAGAGAGAGAGAGAGAGAGAGAGAGAGAGAAGAGAGAGAGAGAGACCTTCCCACGTTGTAGAATGGACCAAACACCAGGCCAGGGATGTAAAACTCAAATACACAGTCGGCCAAAATAGAAAAAAATTGGTACAAGTCGAGGGCCGAGCCGCCAGACTGTGTTTCAATACACAGCCACCGGTTTACAAGGATGTCCCAGGCAAACAGCAAAGAAGAAAGTGAATTTCCTTCAAAAATCAATGTCCTTTAAAACTGAAAATGCATTATTAAAGCTTAGCTTAGGTTCTGTGATCTTCACATAGTAAAACGAGAAAGTAAAGTCAATTGAGTTGAGGGCCGTAGATAATTAAAGGTAGGGTAAGTGATTTGAAATTCATGGTGTAGTACCAGCCTGGTGCACTAGGGGCGTCCAACAGTAGCTACACTATGTGAACCTGCTGCTTGATCCTGATTGGAGGAGAATTCGCCACCACCTGGGAACTTTTATTAGCTCCTCTGCTAACGTGGGGGAGGGGGAAACTCCATATGTGGTTTCCACACCTTATAATAGAGCATTTTAACAGAAAAAAAAAAATGGGTGATATCTGACAAAAGTGAAATCACTTCCCCTACCTTTAATTCACAGGCCTAATTTGGCCCGTGGGCCTTGAGTTTTGGCCTGTAAGCTACACTTGTATAATGGTTACTATGTATTAGTATCCTTTTAGAGTAAAATAGCCTTATAAAGGCAAAATGTATTACTATATTCATTTTAGCTACTATTATTACGCTACTATACAAACACTCTGACTCAACACTGCCCCCACAGTATTGAGGAGGTATTCTCATGCCCAAACTGTTCAGCAAAGAAGAGGAAACAGCGCCCCCCTCAATGCCCAGACCAAGAACTGCTTCTTTAAAAGTGAAATTCTCAAATTCCTGTTTCTCTGCAAGACATTACTCTATAAACCATATCTCAAAAACTGGTGGGTCAAACTGCACAACCGATATGTCAAATCGTAGCTATGACTCTCTGCTTTCACATGACATGATAGAACAAAAATGAGAATTTCCTCAAAGACCCAACCTGGGTGGTGCAGGGGCACATAACGTGCACTAAGCCCGCAGAATGCCACATGTTACTCACAAAGCAGCAGACATTTTTTTCCTCAATCTCCCTGGATTTCCTTTGATGCCTGAACAATCCTGTGTAGATCATTAGATCTGTTTGTTTGGAGGAGGATCGGAATTGTTTGTCGCATTGTACATACAACAGAGACGGGACAATACGCAGACAGGCAACTTCAGCCCAGTGCAGGGCCGATCTAGAGGGGGGGTTTGGGCAGGAGGGGCAGGGCCCACCTAAATGTGTATCCGGTATGCCCACCCAATGAAAGGTAATATCAGTCGTTTTCATCAGTGGTCCGGGGACCACCAGTGGTCCTTGAGAGAGAGTTGTGGAAAGTTGGTTAACCAGATGTAACTCTTTGAGAGCGTACAAATCAAACCATTTCATTTTTACACTCTCAAAAGTTAAAATATTCATAAACAGCATTAGCCCAAGTCTACACAACTAGAGAATGTCCTCATTTTGATTGGTATGTTTGACTGTTTTGTTTCTCAAATCCAGTCTGGTATCAAAAAGAAATCTTTAGTTTTGGGGTCTGTGGGGCTAAAATGTCCTGAAATGGTGGTCCTCCGTGGCTCAAATGCCGAATAAATAGTGGGCCCTGGTGTCAAAAAGATTGAAAACCACTGCTACATATGAAAAACTTTGGAGTTGCCCATACACCCTGCCATTCTTCGTGCCCACCCTAGTAGGGCTGGCTAAATCCGGCCTTGGCCTGCTGCTGCTGCACACATCAGTTTCGTTTTGTTTTGTTTTTTTCTGTTTGCTTGACTTTGTATGTTTCAAGTTAATCCATTGATGAATCCGTAATCCAACGAGAACTCCCAGTATCCAGATAATGATCTGCATATTATTCCAAAATGTCCCAAAAAGTTATGAAACAAAAAGACAACGCATGGCAAAAAAAGAAAAAGAAAAAAAAAAGAATCTTCTTCTGGTTCTCCTTTGTTTGTTTGTTTTTCTGTTTATTTGATTGTTACCAACCAAAACTCTAGCTTCAAAGCTTCAGAAATTGTCCGACCAAACGTTACCCTGTCTCTGACACTAGGCTCTTTAGTCACTCTACATTATTTAGCTTGTTCAAGAAGAGAACTCCAAACATGTAGTCCTCCACAGCCACATGGAAGCAGCTCGGCGCCACACTTCCTGGTTCTTTTCTATGATAAATAAAGAGGATAGTGCACGGGGGCGTGGCGCAGGCTGGTGCCGGAGGTTTGCACATGCTCAGTGTAAACAGGAACTGCTATGGTGGAATGTTCCAGCAGAGGCGCTAGATAGAAATCCCATAACTTGTGATGTAAATAATGAGATCCAGAGTAGTTGTGAATTAAACAGCATCACTATTCCCCTTTCAAACGTTTTATATCATCCATCCACTATTTGAAAGAACAGTATCCATGTTTCTTTGTCATTTCACAAAAATAAAAGTTGACACATATACTGTCTGTAATTAAACTAACAGGGAACATCTACAAAAGAACAATGTACAAAAGATTTCCATTTAGTAAATGTAATATTTACATAATATTTAAACTAAAGACAGAAGCATTATAGTATTCTCTTTTTATTATTATTTTTTTTTATTATTTCAGTTCAGGGTCAGTAACTCTACCGCCTCTCCTGGAACATTCCATCTTTGCAGTTCCTGTTTACACTGAGCATGTGCAAACCTTCGGCACCAGCCTGTGCCACGCCCCCGTGCACTATCCTCTTTATTTATCATAGGTTCTTTTATAGTGTCAACAGGCTCTACTTCCTGGAACTGGCTCTGCTGACGGAACACCTTTTATTCCCCACAGCGCCCCCTATGGTCACATTCTGACATAGTCCATAGAAAACAGATGATAACACAAAAATACTGTTTCCGTACAGTACAACTCAGTTAATTATTCAACCATCATGTCAGAATATCTAATCCCCTATTATTCACCCAGTATGATTCATTAAAATGCCTAAATAAATGCTAAATAAATAAATAAATAAATAAATAAATAAATAAATAAATAAATAAATAAATAAATAAATAAATAAATAAATAAATAAATAAATAAATAAATAAATAAATAAATAAATAAATAAATAAATAAATAAATAAATAAATAACGTGGCCAGTCCACAAAAGGCAAGCAATGATACCAGGATTAGCACAGGAAAACCGGTGCTACGGTATATTTCAAACCAGCAAATGTGAACGCTCACCTTAGAAATACATACTGAACCGCCCGAGGCAAAGCATGCACAGTGAACATGTTTATCAAAAGGCATGCATAATTCAAGACATCCACAGGCAGCCCAAGGCCCCAAACGTAGGGCCCGCCTTCACAAGAAGTCTATGTGATCTTCTCTGATGGCACGACGTGCAAACGCGGCGTTAGCTTGTAGATCGATCAGCTATATTTTTTGAATAGCCCTAAAACACACACACACACACACACACACACACACACACACACACACACACACACACACACACACACACAACACACACACACACACAGTATGTCCTGTCTAGCTGTCTGCTAACTTTCACACTACTGCCACTTTAGCACCTTCACCTCAAGTTAGGTGTACAGTTAGCACTTTACTGGTCTGCTGCACTATTGTTTGTCTCGTCTATATTTTCTCTTGACTACTGCCTTTGCACTGTCCATTGTCTTGTCTGTCTTATTGCACTGTCTGTTGCCCTTTGCACTGTGGAAAAATGGAAACGTTATTTCACCCCTGTCTCTGTCCTGACATACACCTTGAACCAAGCTTGTGAACGCAAATGCTTAGAACCTGTAAACCAGTAACTAAACAACCAATAAATAGATGGGCGACCATGAGGAAGGGGGGGGAGAGGGGAGGGGCGACCACCAGACATGCTTTAAAAGGATAATAAGCCTCATATGGATAAATACATTATACTTGTCGTAGAACTGAACATTTAAAACGCATATTGTGGGCTTCATTTTCGTTACGTGCTAAACCCCTTATCCCAAACCCATTATCCCTTTTTTACTATTAAAAAAAAAAATAATAACTTTGGGGAATAGTTCAATTTGCCAATCTATTGGCACGTTTTGAGCATGTAGACTTGCCATCTGAACTATTGAAAAAAATATATTTATATTTTTAATACCGTATTGTCCCGAATATAAGACGACTCGTTTATAAGACGATCCTCATTTTTCAAGACCCATTTACAGAAATAAGAATATTGAATGTCAAATAGTATAGCCCCTGAATATAAGACGACTCAATTTTTGGGATATTTCCATTGGGATAAAAACATAGTCTTATATTCAGGCCAATAGGGTATTTTAAAAAGGCAAAGAAGTTAAGGGATAAGGGGTTTAGCAGTGACGAAAATCTAGGACAATGTGTTTTTTTAGTTTAACAATATTTCATAATTTTATCCCTTGGGTGGTGCCATTTTACAAGAGTTTTTTTTCCCTGGAGCCCCCCCTTACCAAATGGACCCGTAAGGTCCATTTGGTAAGGGGGGGGGCTCCAGGGAAAATCTTGCCTAGGCTCCAAATCGCTTAGAACGCCACTGCTCTTAGATAACCGAACCACGCGGCATATGTGTTACGAATTTAGAAGTGCTCCTTTAAGCCATGACTGACCAGTAGTAGGGAATAGCAGCAAACATGCTAGACTCTAGTCACAGTGACACTGCAGAGTTACTAGGATCGAATAGAATCACTACTATCAGTGACTAATATAGTGATATACAGCTGTAATTAGTGGCCATCCAGGCTGAAGACATCTCATGTTGTTAGAATCCCCAGACATTTCACATACACAGATGTCTTGACATGAGGATTGCTATTTTTCAGCCCCAGCGTGGGTTAACATGAAAACACAGTGCCGAAGCAGCTATATGGTACAGATACAGTATATGAAGTTCATTTTTCATCCATAACAGACAAAACAAGTGCAGAAAGTGTAGGTCTGCACAGTACTGATGGCAGAAAACTGAAGGAAAATCAATGTTTTGATTGTTAGGAACGGGGCCCACGTCGAGCCACAATTTGATTTTGTAGATATAGTGAAGGTAAAAAAAAACAACAATAATAAAAGTGGCATAGAAGCAATTGGCGCTGTCAATATGACTTTCACTGGTGTCAGAAGAGATCACATTTGTATTACTCCAGTAGTAGGACAACGTAGATAGTACCACTGCCGGTAAAATGCCTCATAAATCCACAGGCCTACTTGAGTAAAACCAGTGTTACCAACTGCCAAAATCCAAAATGCACTAATGGCACTTCCAAAATGCCCTAGAATGCGCTAGAGCAGGGTCGTTTCAACCATTTTCATACCAGGGCCCCACTATTTATTCTGCATTTTAGCCACGGTGGACCACCATTTGATGTTGGGTTTATTCTCTCGGACGAATTTAGGAGAAATAACTGGCAAAATGTTGGTCAAAATAGCTATTCTTCTACCGTCTTCTAAATGTGTAGAACCAAATGGACCCGCAAGGGTCCATTTGGTTTCATCTGTTTTTTTTCCCCAACCCCAGCCTAGTATTGTGGACAAAAGCAAAATAAATATTTAGTTTTGGGGGTCTGTGTGGCTAAAATGTCAAATGGTGGTGGTCCGTGAACACCACTGCTTCATATAGAAACTTTGGAGTTGCGCACCGTAGTAGGGCTAGCTAAATCCGGCCCTGGTCATCGATATGCATAGCCAACGATGGTGGGGTCACTCCCGGTAACAGCTCTCGTACTTCAGTTAGTACTTGTGTTGAGAGCCTGTACATAACTCTTCAAGCTCTCAACACTTATGGAATCATGGAATCCCTGCCCCTGAATAATAAAAAAATCAAACAAAAAGAACAACAACCAAACATGTAACTGCGTAGTAGTTTGTCCACAATACATAATACAATATCTGCCAGTGAAAAAGTTGAGATTGCACGTCACAATTTGCCTGGCTCCAGCCCTGAATCACCACCTTAAATTATTGTCCCTGGGGATTCAGGTCTGGTGACATGGTCTATGGGGCCGTCAGAATTAGTTGAAAATTCGACTAGAGCAACTGATTGTCCGACATCGCTGTCACGCAACAGTGTCAAACAACACAAACAGTACAATGACCACCAGGAAAATATGATACTTCCAAAACGTAATATTGGTGCATTTCGACGATAAAATAGGGATTGTGTTGCTATTTCTCCATTTACTTTATGCTTTACATTTTAATTAATTTAACACTAGAAAGACTGAGAGGTCATTTTGACCGTTTTTTGGATATTTTAAAGTTGTTTATCTTTGCACATGAAGCTTTCAGAACGTTCTCCCTTCATGACCATCATCTTCCATCATCATTCTATCATCTCAGAAATTTTGGTCGTCTGAAAAAAAATTCTAAATATCAATTTAAGCAAATGCTAATTCTGGCCACGTCTTTCTAGTGTTGAGTGATGACATTATCAAGCATAAAATATGATTGTGTTGAAAGTTTCTGAAAGGAATTACACGCACAGTACTTAAGTCACGCTGACAATAAATGTATAACACTTCCACCGACCATGAAAAAGGACTAACTTGAGGACATCCCCAAAGAGACAAACGCATACAAACGGACAAAAGGTGATATCAAACTCCCTTATACTTGAGAAACTCACAAATAACCTTTAATAGTTCTAGCAGTAAACACGCCATAGGCTATACTGCAGCGTTTGCCCTGTGAGACGATAAACAAAGCCACTGGGGTTACAAAACAAAATGTATACACTTGCAGGTGTATGTATCACTCTAAATTATCACCACCGTTCTGTATCTACAACCTCCAGAAAGCATCCTCTCCTCCACAGTGTTTTCGCGCAGGTGAATTGCTTCTGTTGCCGCCAGCTGGGCACATCGTTTTTCATATATTATATATATATATACCACCCGCTTGCAAAATCAAACGCTATTTGTTCATCCCCTCGTCAATACAAACTTTTTTCGTCAGCTTGTTTCATGTATTTTATCTTCTTTCTTTTATTCTTCTCTTTTTTTAACACTTATTTGACCTTTTAACCTCTGTTACTGAAGAATGTTTAAAGCAGGGGTGCCCACACTTTTTCTTCTTTTACTTGAGAGATACTTTCAAAATGACTGCTCAACAAGATTCACAGTTCAAATATGTGATTGTTTCCATTACTGAAAATACATCCAATTCCAAACCCCCCCTATAGAAAGTTTTGAGAATTGGGGAAATAGTGGTGATGGTGTTACCACTACTGTTAGTGTTTATGAATAATGCATTTAAAATGAAAAATAGAGGCGGAAGAATTGGAAGGTTTTCTTGTATAAGCTATTACTGATGTTTGAAAACAGTATTGGGGTTTGAGTTGACAGTTTGTGATGTCGAGTTTAGTCTCTCCCAACCCAACCAAAACTAAGAACTTTCACGTTTTTTTTTTGCCCACAATTGGGAAGGAGCACGGTCAAAAACGTTGGTCAAAAATAACAATATATTCTCCATTCTCTAATCGTGTGGACTCTTGAAATTACGTAATTCAGATGTTTAAAAATACAATTTAACTCTTGAGAGTGTAAATGAAACCAAATGGGCCCGTAAGGGTCCATTTGGTTTCATTTTTCCACGCTCTCAAGAGTTACAGATCTATACTTTTTAGGGAACTGTCATGTGATCTACTTGCATGGCCTGCGTGATCTACTGGTAGATCACCATCTACCTTTTGGGCACACCACCTGGTTAAAGGTAATGTAGGAGGCTTTAGTGTGTACACACACTGTGTTTGTGGACAGATTTGTTCGGAAACTGACTCCGCCTCACCTCCACTCTATTGGTCATTATGAATCTGCTGTGCTGTGATTGGCCAAAACGCTGCCTCATCCCACACAACTCCCTCCCCCTCACAAATTATAGGACCCCTCTTCCTGAGCCAGACGGATGTTTTTTGCTTTTCACGATTTGTTGACAGCAGCAAAGTTCTGGACCGTCTGCAGGACGAAGCAAGAGTCTGTCTGCAGGGAAAGAGCTGCAGCATCCAAGTAGAACGCAACGTAGAGGGGGGAAAAGGCAGAAAATATAGCTATTTTTTACCTTTAACATCTCGGAGTAGGGGGCACGGTGAACACTCACAGGAAACAAGTCTGCTCGTTCTGGCAAGCAATGTGTAATCTGGATTACAGTAACCTGGGTATTGTAATGGGGTTTACATGCTAGATTACATTCTCCTTCGCCCCTCGCCCTCCCCCTCGCCCTCCTATATATAAAAATATATATATATATATATAAAAATATCTATATATATATATAAATATATATATATATATATATATATATATATATATTAAGGCTGTCCGAGTTAACTAGTTAATCGCGAGTTAACTCAGCCATGAGTTAACTCGATTAATTTTTTTAGTGCGAGATTAACTCAAAGTAAAACCAAAAGCCAAGTGGGGTCCATTTGGTTCAATTTCGCCAAATGCAGGTGAATAATTTTTAAATATCTGCACAGTTAAGTTACTTTAAAATAAGTCTACACAATTACAGAATGTAGAGAACTTTCTACAAAATGTGCATGTTCGTTCCTAATGATATCGTTGTGAAAATTCTTTAATTAGGTCTGGAAAGTCTAAATAAATGTCATCAAATGGGGGTCTGTGGCTCAAATGCAGAATAAATAATTGACCATGATATGAATATTCTTGAAAAACACACATTTTAAGGTATATTTAGAACTCATGAAAATAATGCGATTAAATTGCGATTAATCAAAGATTAACTATGGGCAATCATGCGATTAATCGCGATTAAATTTTTTTAATCGATTGACAGCTCTAATATATATATATAATATATATATTATATATATAATATATATATATAATATATATATATATATATATATATATATATATGTGTGTGTGTTATTAGTGTCCCTCTCAGTATATTGTGGATTGTGTGGCCTGGTCTTTTCCCTAGTGGACTGACCGAGAGTCCGCTACTGGGACGTAAGTCGGGACTTGATCAACCCCGGCTGGGTCCGCCTGAGTGAGGGGTATGATGTTGCGAGAGAAAACCACTGCTGATGACCTTGGGATACATCACTGAGGATACGTCCCAGTTGCATCCATGCGATGTATCTTTAAGCCTTTAGCTTCTATTTATAGTGGCTCATAGGAATAGACTATGTGACAACCGGTATAGTCCTGGTGACCACCGGAGAGACGGGTGACAGCCGGAATGTAGACGGCAACCCGGGTGAGCAGTATGGGTTAGCGCCCCAGCCTGTGCCCTCCGTGAGGAGGAAGCCCAACAACCCTTGGTGAGGCCGTTAGGATGGCCATTATGATTCACTGCTCCTGAATGAAATGTCTGATCTGGGACTGGTGCAACGCACAGGTCCGGTGCCTGGTGAGAGCAGGAGCAGACCTGGTGAGACGTAGGAGGGGTCTGGACAGGAGTCAACCCACAGAGCCTAGTCCCTCCATGTGCCAGAGTATAGTGCCTCCCATACCGGCAGAGTAGTTCTGGAGCAGTGGATTGTGTGGCCTTGGGTCTTTCCCTAGTGGACTGACCGAGAGTAGCTCTACTGGGACGTGAGTCGGGACTTGATCAACCCCGGCTGGGTCGCCTGAGTGAGGGGTATGATGTTGCGAGACCCGAAACCCCGATGACCTTGGGATACATCACTGAGGATAACGTCCCAGTTGCATCCATGCGATTGTATCTTTAAGGTGTGTGTGTGTGTGTGTGTGTGTGTGTGTGTGTGTGTGTGTGTTGTGTGTTTTTGTGTGTGTGTGTGTGTGTGTCCGTGTCCGAGGCCGTTTTCCTTAGAGCCATCTAAAGTTTTTTTTTTTTTTCTTCTTTCTTCTTTTCTTTTTGGGCTGAAATCGTTTTTAGTAAGATCAAAGTTCCTACTTTTTTTAATATGATTAAAAAATTTTACCAGAAAACAGGAAAAAAAAAAAAATCCTTTAGATGGCTCTAAAAGGAAAATGGCCTGGGAGACATGAGGAACTAAGTACCAGACCCTGTCTGACACACACACACACACACCACACACACACACACACACACACACACACACACCACACACACACACACACACACACACACACACACACACACACAACACACACACACATAAGTACAGGGAACTTGGGACGAAAACTGGTCAGGACATTTCAGAAGCCTAAAAAATATGACTGTGACTGCTTGGCTATTGATGCAATCTGTGTGATGGATGCTATGCTGATGGCCAGCAGAGCTTTTTTTTATTCTGAAGCAACGGACCATGTGTGGCGGCAATGGATCTGGCCCGAGCCTGAGGCTGCGCCCGCTGGCTGTCTGTTCTGAGGATATGAAGATAAGGACACTCTGTAGATGTGTCCAGACTGGCCTGTGTCAGATCAGTGGCCAGCACTCCCCTTCAGTCACCAGCAGCGTTAGGGACAGGGGTGGATTGGCCATCTGGAGTACAGGGAGTTTTCCCGGTGGCCTGTGCCTCCTAGTGCCTGGACCAAAGATCCAAATGCACTAGTGGCACTTCCAAAATGCACTAGAATGTGCTAATGCTCGCCTGGAACATACACATTCTCTAGTTGTGTAGACTAAGTTGGGCTAATTCACACAATGAATATTTTTAACTCTTGAGGGCGTAAAAATGAAACCAAATGGACCCACAAGGGTCCATTTGGTTTCATTTTTGCGCTCTCAAAGAGTTACATCTGGTTAACCAGCTGCCCCCTCCAGGGTGGCCTGGCAAAGGCAAAATTGTCCCAGTGGGAAAATATGTGCCAATCCGCCCCTGGTTAGGGAAGTTACTTTTAAAATTATGATATAGTAGTAAAGTTATAGCTATATAGTTACTTCTCTGAAAAAAAGTAAAGGCACATTTGACTGTTAAAAGTAGGTTAAAAAATTATATTCTCAATTCTCTGTGTTTAACAGTTTTTCCATGAATTGTTCCATGGTTGTTAGAACATGCATATATATATTTTTAGCTCATATGAAGAATAAATTCTTCTTAGAAATAAATTCTGCCTCCTGTGTCATAAGTTTAAGTCTTATTTAATCGTGACACTTGTGGTACTGAGGTTGAGAAACAGTACTGTGCAGTTGCTTATCATGCTGCCTATCTACAGCGTACTTGTTTGAAGTGAACTTAAAGCAGATGGTTTGGTAAAATACTGTCTGCAAGTTGTTTGGCAAGTAGATGATTTCTAAATTCCTTGGTATCGGGCAGTGTTGCCAACTGCCAAAATCCAAAATGCACTAGTGGCACTTCCAAAATGCACTCGAATGCGCTAGATGCTTGCCTGGAAGGGAATATGACCATTAATCTTCTACATTCTCTAGTAGTGTAGACTTGGGCTAATTCACATGATGAATATTTTAACTCTTGAGAGTGTAAAAATGAAACCAAATGGACCCGTAAGGGTCCATTTGGTTTCATTTTTACGCTCTCAAAGAGTTACATCTGGTTAACCAACTATCCATCATTTAGCCTGGGGACCACTGGTTGAAAACCACTGTCATAGGAGGAAAAATTGTGAAAAAATGAGGGTTTTATCTCTGGCGCCTGTCAATCAATTTCACCCAAACTCAACAGCCAAAAAGCACTAGATTTTCCGCCAGGAGTTTTTCACTAATTTTGGCGCTAGGGGGATCTGAAAAAGCGCTAAATATAGCGACAAATGCGTTAAGTTGGCAACACTGGCTATCGGTACTTGGTATCTCTATCGGCTAACACAGAAATTGTTGGATCGGAATCGGATCGGAAATGAAAAACAGTGGATCGGGACATCCCTACTTTATGACTATGTAACTCAGAGAGCATACAACCAGATGTGTATACATACCCCTGGCAGAGTTAAATTCATGTCGATTTTACTATGAATTGACAGGGTCCATGCAAGTGCCATTAGATGGGGGTCCGTATTGATGCGTTCCAGTGTGGAGACACTGCTAAAAATCCATGAATATG
>CM076965.1:65457135-65459635 GCA_039105355.1 Benthosema pterotum
TATTATTCGGTATAATATTTTTGATATATATTTTTCAATTTTCTGCAGCAGGATTGTGGATGTGTGCT
The DNA here is from genome assembly GCA_039105355.1 of Benthosema pterotum. Classification (NCBI taxonomy): domain Eukaryota; kingdom Metazoa; phylum Chordata; class Actinopteri; order Myctophiformes; family Myctophidae; genus Benthosema; species Benthosema pterotum. Next base: position 65,457,204 of record CM076965.1, read on the forward strand.
GGGGTGTTTGAAGTGATTGTTGGTTGGATTGCTCTAATTTTTATGTCATAATGTACTGAGTTACAGTAGTGTAACAGGCATGCACTGTTTCAATGGGATGTCCCAATCTCACATTTATTAGCTAAAAAACAATATTATCATGCCCAGCTGGACACGACGTCAATTGACATTGTCATTTTGGTAGGATTGATAGGGTTTCTGGGTCAGACAACCAAACTCAATGTTGGAACAACGTTAAATTCCAACGTCAAATTGACGTGTTAATCTAACGTCAACTGACGTTGATATTTAGTTGGATTTACGTTGTGTTGGTAAGTAACAAAATCCAACGTCTGTTAGACGTATTTATCGCAACGTCATTTTGAGGTAGAATACTGATATGCTGTTGTCGGGTTTTGACAAAAACTCAATGTCTGTCCAACGTTATAATTCAACGTCAAATTGACGTGTTTATCTAACGTCATCTGACGTTGATATTTAGTTGGATTTACGTTGTGTTGGTAAGTAACCAAAATCCAACGTCTGTTAGACGTATTCATCGCAACGTCATTTGAGGTAGAATACTGATATGCTGTTGTCGGGTTTTGACCAAAACTCAATGTCTGTCCAACGTTATAATTCCAACGTCAAATTGACGTGTTTATCTAATGTCAACTGACGTTGATATTTAGTTGGATTTACGTTGTGTTGGTAAGTAACCAAAATCCAACGTCTGTTAGACGTATTCATCGCAACGTCACTTTGAGGTAGAATACTGATATGCTGTTGTCGGGGTTTTGACCAAAACTCAATGTCTGTCCAACGTTATAATTCCAACGTCAAATTGACTGTTTAATCTAATGTCAACTGACGTTGATATTTAGTTGGATTTACGTTGTGTTGGTAAGTAACCAAAATCCAAGTCTGTTAGAGTATTCATCGCAACGTCACTTTGAGGTAGAATATGATATGCTGTTGTCGGGGTTTTGACCAAAAACTCAATGTCTGTCCAACGTTATAATTCCAACGTCAAATTGACGTGTTAATCTAATGTCAACTGACGTTGATATTTAGTTGGATTTACGTTGTGTTGGTAAGTAACCAAAATCCAACGTCTGTTAGACGATTCATCGCAACGTCACTTTGAGGTAGAATTATGATATGCTGTTGTCGGGGTTTTGACCAAAACTCAATGTCTGTTTAACGTTATAATTCCAACGTCAAATTGACGTGTTAATATAATGTCAACTGACGTTGATATTTAGTTGGATTTACGTTGTGTTGGTAAGTAACCAAAATCCAACGGTCTGTTAGACGTATTCATCGCAACGTCACTTTGAGGTAGAATACTGATATGCTGTTGTCGGGGTTTTGACAAAACTCAATGTTGTCCAACGTTATAATTCCAACGTCAAATTGACGTGTTAATCTAATGTCAACTGACGTTGATATTTAGTTGGATTTACGTTGTGTTGGTAAGTAACCAAAATCCAACGTCTGTTAGACGTATTCATCGCAATGTCACTTTGAGGTAGAATACTGATATGCTGTTGTCTGGGTTTTGACCAAAACTCAATGTCTGTCCAACGTTATAATTCCAACGTCAAATTGACGTGTTAATCTAATGTCAACTGACGTTGATATTTAGTTGGATTAAGTTGTGTTGGTAAGTAACCAAAATCCAACGTCTGTTAGACTATTTATCGCAACATCACATCGACGTAGAATACTGATATGCTGTTGTCGGGTTTTGACCAAAACTCAATGTCTGTACAACGTTATAATGCCAACGTCACCACAATGTTTAAGCCTAACATCAATAGACGTTGATATTTAGTTGGATTTGCGTTGTGTTGGTAAGTAACCAAAATCCAACGTCTGTTAGACGTCTTTATCGCAACGTCACATTGATGTAGTATACTGATATGCTGTTGTCGGGGTTTTGACCAAACCTCAATGTCTGTCTAACGTCAAATTCCAACATCAAATTGACGTGTTAATCTAAGCCTAACATCAACTGACGTTGATATTTAGTTGGATCTGCGCAGTGTTGGTAAGTAACCATAAGGTTATCATGCCAACGTCCATACAACAATACAAAGTTTATTTGCCCGTGTGCATTAGGCAAGGCACCATTTATCAATTGTATCTAGCAATCTAGCTATGTATCCAAACGTATCAATGAGTTATATGGTCTGTTACTCATTCCTGTGGATTTGAGAGGAGATACTTGTATTGTGTGCAATGTAAAAGATAGATTTAAAATGCGGTGTGGTGGGACTTGCGGTGTGTGGAGTGGTGTGGTTCCATGCCAATGGAAAAAGGGGTTATGTTGCAGCCTGGTATGGCTTGGTATGGTGGATTGTACAGTCCGGGTAGGGAATGAGGTATTACCCCAGGTGAAAGGAGTTTAAGTATCTCGGGGTCTTGTTCACGAGTGAGGGGAGGATGGA